>JAJJMA010338572.1:0-12005 GCA_023529015.1 Papaver nudicaule
TTCTAGTTATGCCAGAGTCCAGACAGTAACAAACTATCCAAATAACTGACTTCACATACAATTTACAATGCAGAATATAGATTTTGATTTCTTATGAAAAGGGGTTTTTCTTTGCGGGTTCCATGATACCATAGGCCGCATATGTTATGAAATGCGCCGGAGGTGCTGACTTAGGCGCCAAAGGTGCACGAGTTGCTGGTGACCGCCTCGACGGTGATGCGCCCAAGGCGCCTCATACCCTTTGTATTTTGAGTCGCATTAGGCGCATGCATTTGTCGTGCTGAGGTGCTTGAGGCGTGATGTGACTGGCTTGGCGCCTCCCCTCACGCCTCAAACAACATAGCAGCGCATACAAGTGTAGACAACAAGAACATGTGCAGTAAAACTTCGATAAATTAATAGCATCAGGAGCAAATCAAATTATTAATTTAGCAAAGTTATTAATTTATCGAGTTAAAATTTAGCTTATGCAAACCTAGTTGGGACCATATAATTTTATTATTTTAGCGAAGTTATTAATTTATCGCGTATTAATTTATCGAAGTTCTATTGTATATGCTCCCAGCTCAATTCGGCCGTAAAGGCAGCTTAATATTGAACCGAAAATTTCCACATGGTCAGGTTGTCATGTCCTTCTTGATGTACTTAACAATTTCCAAAACTTTGGCCGCAAATTTTTTCACAACCTGCCCTCTTTTTTTTGGGTAACTCCAACGAGCCAGCAGATGAAGATGAAGATTACTGCACCAAAAAGAACATGCACCCAAATTCAACCATGTAGAGGAGTGTGCAAAAAATTGGACTTGGAAATGTACTATACCTGGCCCGACTCGAAAGAAACCAAGCCCTAAGGTCAGAAATAATAGCTGGAGACTTATAGTCTGGAGATGTATACTAGCTATAAAATGGCATTTGATTGAACCCGCCCTATTCTAATGATCTTTTCTTCGAAACCCTAGTTAAGGAGGAAAAGAAATCGAAGTGGAGATGTTGAGGAAGCTACCGGAAGAGATTCAGGTAGATATTTTCTTAAGGTTACCTGTGAAATCTGTTGGAAGGTGCAGGTGTGTATGCAAACCTCTGTGCGAACTACTTTATAACCCTAAATTTGTCAAGGATCACCTCCTTAACCATAACAAAAACAAAAACAAAAACCCTAGGCTCATGCTTATATCTGCCTCGACGGGAAAGATTCCTATTTGTCGTTCAATAGATTATGCTTCAATATTATCAGCACCATTATCAATAAGTTACTTTTCAACACCAGAGGTTACTCTTACATGTAATGGAGCCGTTCACTTTCTCCAACTTCAGTACAGTTGTTTTCGAGTAGTGGGCTCTTGTAATGGTTTGATCTGCATTTGCATATCAGATTCTCGATCGTACTCTACATTTTGCATTTGGAACCCTTCAACTAGTGAGCAGAAGATATTATCTTGCTTCCGTGTCATGCCTGGAGAAACGAGGTTTACAGTTAGATATGGGTTTGCTTATGACAGCCTCCTTGACGATTACAAATTGGTAAAAGTAAAACTTGTAAGAGTTTGGGGAAATGGAGGAGCCTCCCATCTTTGTTTTTCTCAAGTTGAGGTCTACACATTTGGATCCAAATCGTGTAAAACTATCCAATGCATGAACCAATACCTGGTTCTTCCTCCATTTCACTCTTCTGTTTGGTTTTTGAATGGAGCTCTTCATTGGCAAGGATTCGTCGAAGATACAAGCTCCAGATGGTCCGGTTCGAGAGTTATAGTCTCTTTTAATATCAGCACGGAGAGATTTGAGGATTTCGTGTATCCAGAAGAAGTTAGTCATCTTCGGCGAATCAATAATGTATATGACTGTGTGGGGCTACTGGAAGACCGTCTGTGTTTGATTGTTTATGATGTGCATGCTCACGGCCGCCCCATGGATGTTTGGGTAATGAGAGATTATGGAGTCAGAGAATCTTGGACTAAACAATTCAGCTTCCAACGTCCATTCCGTGATATCCATACTGATCACTTCAAGCTGGTGTGGTATTCTGTAAACGGGGAGGTTTTATTAGATACTGGTCATCATAAAATTTTATACGACCGCAAGAATGATTCAACCAAAGTTCTTAAAATCCGCAGTTTGGATTGTGTTGCAGGGGGTCTGTCTGTGAGCTATGTGGAGAGTTTAGTATCACTTAAATCAAGTCCTGATCCTAGTTTTGGTAAGGTAAAGGAATGCAATGCTAATGAAGTCAGGAAGAAACGGAGACACAAGTGACCCTGTATCGACATGAAACACAGCACCACAGATCTTTCCCAAAAGCACCGTAAGAAGGTGAACTCGAGTGCGGCCAATGAGTGTGCCATCATGACGCTCACCTTCTTGTCTAGTCTTAGTGTCACCAATGCAGTATGAATCTTCTGCATTGCCAGTAAGAGACTGTCCGTGAGCGATGTATCATTAAGGTGACGCAAGTGATCTTTGTAGCTGGTAAGTAACACTTATGTAGATAACAAAAGCCTAAGTGATAGGACATGATGCAAATAGGTTGTTTTTGGCAATAAAAACCATGCACTGTTGTTTTTATTGTTGGCAGAGTTATTTGTCTTAATTGTGAAAACTTCAGACTTAAACATTCCAAGTTTAAGGTTTCTAGTTATGCCAGACAGTAATACAAACTATCCAAATAATTGACTTCACATACAATTTACAATGCAGAATATCGATTTTTATTTCTTATGAAAAGGGGTTTTTCTTTGCGGGTTACATGATAACCTAGGCCACTTATGTTATGAAATGCGCCAGAAGCGCTGACGTAGGCGCCAAAGGCGCACGAGTCTCTTGATGCGCCAGCTCATACTCTTTGATTAAATTTATTCTGGTCGCATCAGGCGCCTTAGTCGCACTTGAGGCATGATGTGACTCGTTTGGCGCCTCGTCTCGTTTCACGCGTCAAACAACATAGCGGGGCATACAAGTGTAGACAACATGAACATGTATATGCTCCTGACCAGCTCAATTCGGCCGTAAATCCACTTTAAGACAGCATTATGAGGAAAGGATGTCAAATTTTTTGTCTTCTAAAGTTCCACATGGTCAGGTTATCATGCCCTTCTTGATGTATCTAACAATTGCCAAAGCTTTATTGCAAATCCAAGGGTTTTTTCACAACCTGCCCTCTTTCTAGATAACTACGACTGCACCTAAAAGAACATGCAGCCAAATTCAAACCTCCCATTTCCACAATTTAATTTTGGGAGCTATACGAGGTCCTCTGATATATAGCTAATCGGACATGAGTGTGCAGAAAATTGGACTTGGAAATGTATTATACCTGGCCCGACCCGAACGAAACCATGCCCCAAAGTCCGAAATAAAAGCTAGGTTCGGACTTGGAATTGTCCTACTTCTAAAAACCCTAGCTAAGGAGGAACAAGAAAGTGAAGCGGAGATGTTGGGGAGGCTACCGGAAGAGATTCAGGTAGATATTTTCTTAAGGTTACCTGTGAAATCTATTCAAAGATGCAGGTGTGTCTGCAAACCTTTGTGCGAATTACTCTATAACCCTAAATTCATCAAGGATCACCTCCATAATAACAAAGACAACCCTAGGCTCATGCTTATATCTTTCTCGCCGGGTATGATTCCTATATGTCGTTCAATAGATTCTGCTTCAATATCATCGGCACCATTATCAATTGATTACTATTCCAAACCAAAGGTTACTCTTACATGTAAGGGAGCCGTTCACGTTCACGAACGTTATTACAATCGTTTTCGAGTAGTGGGCTCTTGTAATGGTTTGATCTGCATTTGCATATCAGATTCTAAATCGCACTCTACATTTTGTATTTGGAACCCTTCAACTGGTAAAAATGAGTTATTATCATGCTTCCATGACATGTCTGGAGAAAATTGTGAGTCAGTGCAATATGGGTTTGGTTACGACAGCCACATTGACGATTACAAATTGGTAAAGGTAGAACTTGTAAGAGTTTGGGCCAATGGAGCGTCAAATCTTTATTTTTCTCAAGTTCAGGTCTATACATTTGGATCAAAGTCGTGTAAAACTATTCAATGCATGAACCAATACCTGGTTCTTCCTCCATTTCACTTTCATGTTTGGTTTTTGAATGGAGCTCTTCACTGGCCAGGATTTGTCGAAGATACAAGTTCCAGATCGTCCGGTTCGAGAGTTATAGTCTCTTTTGATTTCAGCACCGAGAGATTTGTGGATTTCCTATATCCAGAAGAAGAAGAAGTTAGTCATCTTCGGCTGAAGTACGATGTATATGACCATGTGGGGCTACTGGAAGACCGTCTGTCTGATTGTTTATGATTTGTATGCTCACGGCCGCCCCATGGATGTTTGGGTAATGCGAGATTATGGAGTGATAGAATCTTGGACTAAACAATTCAGCTTTAAACGTCCATTCGGTAATATCCGTACTCATTTGTTCAAGCTGGCTTGGTCTTCTAGAAACGGGGAGGTTTTAATAGATACTGGCCATGATAAAATTTTATACGACCCCGAGAATGATTTAACCAGAGTTCTTAAAATCCGCAGTTTCGATCATATGCCAGGGAGTCTATCGGTGGGTTATGTGGAGAGTTTAGTATCACTTAAATCAAGTCCTGGTCCGCTACTTTTGATAAGGTAAAGGAATGTAATGCAAATGAAGTCAAGAGGAAACAGAGACACAAGTGACCCCGTATCGGCATGCAACACAGCACCATGGATCTTTCCCAAAAGCACCGTAATAAGGTGATCTCGAGTTCGGCCAATGAATGTGCCGTCAGGAAACTCACCTTTTGTCTAGTTGTCTAGTCTTAATGTCATCAATGCAGTATGAATGTTCTGCATTGCCAGTATGAGACCGTCCGTGAGCGACGTATCATTAAGGTGATGCAAGTGATATTTGTAGCTGGTAAGTAACACTTGACATTTGTTTTGACCCAAGCATCGGCTTTGGGTTGATCTTTCATGGAGGCTAAGTATTAATTGCTTGATCGTACGACTTGAATTTATTGATTTGAAGAGAGGCACAACTTTCTCTTGTCTTGGTAGATTGTTTGTGATTTGGCCGTAGTTTATGCCTACTGCTGAACTAGAAGCGGCAACGAACTTCGCCGGTCACAAGGCATAAATTAAAACTGCAAAAATATACCTATGATCATCAAAGTATCAAATATGCTTGTCTGTGAAAATTTTAAAAATGCAGGTACAGAAAAGTATATGTTACCTAAAAAGAAAAGAGAAAGACTAGTGAAAAAGAGGAAGAGAAATCTAGCCTCCATTTTAGTTAATTTTTTGATGATTTCCTTTTGCTAAAACATGGATTACGGAGAGAAATGGTGGTGCTTCAAGCTAGCTCTTCCCACAGTACCTACCACAACATCTCTGTCAACTTTTTTTTTTTTTTTATCCATAAGAGCTCCCATTTTTTCAAATTTCATTTTTTTTCATTTTTTTTTTTTAAGAAAAGGGATTTTTTTTAATTTATTTATCAGAATCAACAGAATTACAAGAATCGGATGGAAGCCTGGCAACAAGCTGGGCTCCAATCCTTTTTAAAGAACAACTCCAATCCTATAGGAAAAAAAATCCCCCATTATGACATCCGCATCATGGCTAACCATATAATTGCGCAAATTTTTTTTTTTTTTTTTTTTTTTGTAGATCGATAACAAATGCCTAAGTGATAGGACATGATGAAAATAGGTTGTTTATGAATTTGCGAAATACATAATGTGAAGGAAGAGGAAGAATAATTGTTGACATGGTAAGGCGTCTAATGCAGTTGCTGCCTGTGCAGAATAATAAAATCAACAAAACACGGGACATGTGGATCATGTTAAGCACTTAAGCTTCCATTTGTTTATGAAGGCTAACCAGGATCTTAGGCATGCTGTTCTTGTTCCATTTCTTAAGCTACTCATCTGAGTTGGGTTCGGATTCTCTGTTGTTAGAAAATTTTGACTTATTAGACACCACCTAGAACCCCTTTAATCTATGTGGGCCTAACCCTCGTGGTTTTGGTCCAGCCAATCCTTAACCGTCTCCACAGTAACAACATGAACTCTCTTGTAACCCTTAGTTATCATAATCCTTTAAACTTATATGCAGTTCTTTCCCAAACGCGCCGGAATAAGGTGCTCCCGTGTTACGGCCAATGAGTTTGCCGTCATGACGCTTAAGACCATGCAAACACAAACCCTAATAAAAAAGAGGCAGCAGTATTTTCCGACAGAGTTTCACATCCTTCCATTCTATGCTTTTCTGTGAAGCTTTTTCTCCCCACAACAACACGATGATCACGAAAAAGGGGAAGGCTACAACAAGCTATAATGATGATGATCCAATTCTGTGTGAGATACTGAGCAGACTCCCATTGAAATCCCTTATGCGTTTCAAGTGCGTAAGCAAATCCTGGCAATCCTTAATCGAGAAAGATCAGTGGTTGATGGGTTTACACCATAGGCGCCAGTCACAGGTAAGTCTACGCCTCTTCGTGGTTCTTTATGATCGTCGCACAAGTTCGAGAGAGCTCGTTAATTTTGAGAGTTACTATACAGCCAACTTGTTCATAGACACAAACAAAGAAGAAGAGGAAATAAGAGCAACCGCAGCAACCATTCAAGACATGCCGAACAAAGCCGATTTTAGGGTTTGTAAGCCAGTAAGCAAACTCATCAATGGTATGATGTGTTTAATCAACCACAATGCAGAAGGTAATATCCGTATGGGTGATCATACAGACCATACCGTTTGTCTATACGATGTCATCACCCAAGACGCAACACCGTGGGTCAAATCAACGTATTTAACACAAGTACAGCCATGGTGTGACTTATGGAAAAAATCTGTGTTCCGTAGATATGAATTTGGATTTGATCCTACCACCAAAGAATACAAAGTGATTTGCATGTGGAACATAGATGCAGGACGAAACGGTAGGATCAGGTTTGAAAGGTGCGAGATCTTGACTCTAGGCAAGGACACTGCGTGGAGAAGGATCGATAAGATACCACGGTCTCTTCGTCAGCCCATTCATGATTCGGTTTATGCGAATGGCTCAATATATTGGAGAATAACTGGTAAAGATTCTCGTCACGTACTAGTGGCTTTCGATGTTGGAAGTGAGAAGTACAGAGTTATACAAGACCTTGATTTCGTGTCTATTCCGAAAAACCATAATCCTCGTTCTGTAGAGCTTATGGAGTTGGATGGGCATCTAGCTATCAAGGAGAACCCAGGTAATCACGTTGTCAGCCTGTGGATACTTCATGATGACTGCGACAAAAACAGCACTTCCGGAAATAGTAGCTGCAACATCCATTGGACCAAAGAGATTGTCACGTTACCTCTTCACTGGAGATTTCAAATTGTTTTGTTTCACGCCGTCGCTGGAACGGAGTACTTAATCTTACAGTGCTATTTTGGTGGTTACGTATATCCTCCTATGCTTCGTGCTTACAATCGGAAGAAGAAGACTTTCAGCAAAATTGAAATTACAGGAGATGGAAGTCCCTTCTTCTCCATAGGTTGTCATCCGTTGTACATGTTCACGACATATACTGAAACTCTATTGACCTTCCAGAGGAGTTATAGGCCAGCGACGAAGGCACCTCACTCGAGCTCAATCAAGAGAGCTCGTCGGCTTGGTTACAACATATAATGTGTTCGAATGTTTTATTTTCGCTTTTGATTTCGACATTTAGGTAGTGACATTTAGCTTTTTCTTATCATTCAGCCAAAAGACCAGGAAATATTTTGTATTTGTTGGGTAAGCCATAAATAAACTGCATTTAAGATTATTGATTCATTGATTTCATGAATAAAAGTAAGTGAAAACTATAACACTTGACATCTCAAACCCAGAGGAACAATAATACTTAATGCTTCAACAGAGCAAGAAGGGAAACAAAGAGGGAAGAACATAGAAAAGCGCTAGAGATGGGTAAGCCAATTGATGCTGCTCCTTTGTCCGGCGAGGGGGCAGGAGATGAAACATCTAGAGCAGAAGCAGACACAAACATGGTAGCAGCAATGCAGAACATTATCAGTGTTGCTGCAGCCTTGATCATTGAAGCCATCGCTATGAAATCGAAGAAAATTTGGAGAAGATAAGCAGAGAGTGACAAAGCAAGCAAGTGAAGAAGAAGAAGAAGAAGAGGAATGAGTATGCTGTAAGGAAGGAAGATTTTTGCTCCTTATTATAGAGATTAGAGAAAGAAACATGAAAAGGAGTTTGGCTTTGTGGGTTCCATTATAACATGGGCAGCCTAAAAGTGCATACAGCAAGAACATGCATATGATCCTGACATGGGCAGCCTAAAAGTGCAGACAGCAAGAACATGCATATGATCCTGACCAGCTCAATTCCGCCATAAAGGCAGCTTAGAATTAAACCGAAAATTCACTTTAGGACAGCATTATGAGGATAAGGATATCATTGTTTTCTAAAGTTTCACATGGTCAGGTTGTCATGTACTTCTTGGTGTACCTAACGATTGCAAAAGATTTGGCCGCAGATTTGTTCCACACCCAGGGATTGTTTCACAACCTGCCCTCTTTTTAGGTAACTACAACGAACCAGCAGATGATGATGAGATGAAGTTTCTCGGTGAAAATGAACTTTACCGCCGTAAAACTTCTAACTGCACCTAAAAATTACGGCCTGACAGTTTCTGGATGCATATGAACTAGTAAATTTAAAAATTGGATCGGGTTTTAACGAAAGTAATGTGCATATATATCGCATTTTCTATCATTGCAGTCACAACACCAAAAATACAGCTAGATTCAAGCCTCCCATTTACACAGGCACAAATTCTTTTTTTCACAGGAACAATCAGTTAGTACCCGAATTTACACAGAAACAGCTTGCCTTTTTGTTTTGTCAGATAGCCAAAGCTGCTCGCATGAATGTAATGGTAGCAAATGCCTACAGCGGGTTTCTATTCACATCCTTGTACAGTAGATAGCGTGACCGAGTTTTCCCAAGTGCAGCATACCTAGGGGAAAAAACAGAAGTAAAGTTAGGTATCGAAGTTGAAGACACTCCCTATATCAATGGATGGATGAATAGTGCACTTACCATTGTGGCACAAATGGTGCCATCCAAATTGCATCACCCGATTGAACTGGATACCTGTATCAAGAAACAAAGAACAATATAAATTTTTCTGAGGTGTTATCTGACAATATTCCCCCATATTTTTCCTTGGTGATGCAGTGCTAACGTAGCTCATTAACCACTCCATTAAATCTTACCAGTTTTCTCCCAAGCGATAGATTCCTTGACCTTCTAAAAGCAACAAGCCGTGCTGATTATAATGGACTTCCTGCAATCACACAAACAAGCAAACTATATTACAGCTCTAATGCTTATGTTAATTTGGGAACAGCGCTATCATCAGCTGACAATTTTCAAAAGAAATAAGCAACTCAATATTTATCAAAAATTAGTAAAATGAGCCGGCAAGAATTCAGGAATCGACATGCTACAACTTTTAGCAAACTTGAACAGAACTTCTTCAACCAAGTAAAAAAAGAAAAATTACCTTCACATTAAGAAACTCTCCAGGTTGAAAATCCATGATCTGCATTTTTTACAAGGCAGGACGTTAAAATTGACAATGGTAGAGACAGAGGAAAAGAATAGTACTTTATAAACTTAACTATGAAGGCTGAACATTCTTAAACACTATCAAATGACTCACATGGACGTTGAAGTCATAAGGAGCTGACATAGGCAGAAGCTTCCGTAGCTCAAATACCTGATAGCATACAAAATGGAACAAAATGGTGAACAGATGAAGAATCTTCTAGTATCAACTGATGATAGCTACAGGAGTTATAAGATCTAGAAACTCGTTCGAGAAGTTGAAGTAATCCAAACAAAACAATTGTTTCAGAAATATCATTATGGCTAGATATCACCTCGTGGCAATAATAATGCACAATGACTTTACCTCGCCCGGAGTTTCAAGAAGTGGCTGCTTATCCGTTGAGCCAACAATCTGCTCAGGAATATGATTTGGCAAACTGGCGTACCTATGAGAACGAAAATATTTTGCAGATAGTGAGTATGGTATTTGGCAACTTGCAATATATTTCAACTCAAAGCAATACACATATTTACACCATGTGTAAAGTGAATCTGAAAAAACATTCAGAGGCATGTTAGATAAGTCGTTAAATTAGGTTCGTGTGATTTAAGAAAAGTAGCCAACCTTCGCTCAAACACAACAAGAGTAGCCGGTACATCACACGTCACTGAGTGTTCAAGATTTGCAGGTAGATATGCATATGAATCAACCTGATTTCCAAACGATAGTTACAATAGGATCTCATATCTGTCTTGAAACTATAAAAATAAATAAAACTACTAAGAACTATAAACCAAAAGAAAGAGTAATACAAAAACACGCAGATAACTACTCTTAAAGCATTCCATATAGGTTCTCATTGCTTTATCTGTGGAGGAGTGATACCCATTTCCCTTATACAGACGAACTAAACAAAGAACCCTTACTTGTAATTTGTGGGTGCTACCAGACACATTTGTCAGTGTAACAATTCCTTCAACCACGAAAATGAACCTAGCATGAACAACGTAAGGACAAAAACAAATTAGATTACCATCCAACATCCGTTTCTTAAACAAGACTTAAAACTTCAGAACAACTCCGAACCTTTCAACATCTTTTGGAGGTAGCGCTGACCTAGAAAGCACTACAACAAAGAAAGTAAAAAATCAGACTACTGCAAAACAAATCCTATCAAGTGTCAACCAAAATACCACTCATACCTTCCATCTTGGCAATGTACATTACGAAATGCGCTCCCATTGCTGGTGTGACTAAATACGCTCCCAATGTATTTTTCCTGATAAAATTATAAACGAAAACGATAACACTTTTACACCAACCCATGTTTCATTCAAATCAAAAATTGAACCACTTCCACACAAAATTAGAACTTTACCATTCAGGAAGCGGGCTAAATACATGGCTTTCGGGTGTTATTAGAGCATGATCTTTATTATACACACTTCGAGTGAAACCTGGTAAGTCTGTCCAACCCAGAAATCAAATTGTTCAATTTTTAGTAAATTCTATTATTGAATTGAACTTATGGGGCAAAATTAAATTATCTGAAGAAATCAAATTTGAAACTTTTCATATGGGGCAACAAAAAAAAAAGAGGGTTTTTTTTTTTTTTTGTGAGATAATCAAAAACAAAAAGTAATAGAGAGGGGGTAAAGATTAAACCTTGAAGATGGTGAGGAGAAAGTGTTGGATTAGTAACTTTCCAATACTGAGATTTGGAGTTTGTGTCCTCCACCTCAGAAGGTGCTGGACAGAATCTCTCTTCACTACCCACTGCAAATCTTAACAAAACTGAAAAAACAACAGATGGACAATTAGTATTACAGAGATAGTGAAAGAAATTGAAAAACGGGGTACTGAAAAATTTCAACTTTTAAGAATAAAGAGAGGAGAGGAGAGTAGAGAATACCAAGTGAAGTGAAGAAGAGATGTAGTAGTAGTGATGATTTCAGCATGATGATGGGGTTTTCTTCTGGGTTTTCAGTGGTGGAAGTTGATGTGGCTATTGCCAAAGTAGATTAGAGTGGAGATGACACAGTCACAGACAGACTGAACTGAGGGACAAAAAGAAAGGCCCATAACCCAAAAGGGCATATGGAATCTGGATCTCTAGTCTAGCTTTGGAATGAATATTAAAAGATTTATGGTGTTTTAGGCCAAGTCTTGCAAGTCTCCATAGGTTCATGAAAGAAGATCAGGGGGTAGCTGCAAATCTCTGCAAGGTCCTCTCCTCATCCAATTCCCATTCTGCAGCAGGTTTTATAGAAACCTGCCCAATGTGGTCACACTCACAGGAGACCTAGAGGACTAGCAGCAACAAAAGGCCTTCAAGTTGACATCTTGAATTAGGGCTATACAAAATCAGAAACATTTCTTACTTCTTAGCATGTTTAAGGATGTACTCTAAAACA
>JAJJMA010338616.1:0-11935 GCA_023529015.1 Papaver nudicaule
TTAAGGAGTTTGAATTCATTAGATGGTCCCATGTCTATAGAGAGACAAACAGGGCTGGTGACTGGCTGGCTGGGAAACACCCTTTTGGTAGCTTTGAGGTTATGGAAATTGACAGTTTTGACACAGATATAAAGACTTTTCTTGAAGAGGATAGGAGTGGCAAGATTTACATCAGGAGCTAAGGGTTTTTGTTTTGGTTTTTTGCTTTGTTATTTTTTCCTTTTTGCTTAGCTTGTGAGGATTTGGGTTCTCTTTAAACCCAACGGACTGTGTCAAAACAAAAAACAAAAAAAAAATTCATACCATATCCATACCTCTCCCCTTGGATCTTCATTTTTACTGGTCCCACCATCAGCCTGAGGCTTCCCCACTGGTCCCACACTTGTGTGCTGATAAAATCCCGGTAGAAAACCATATGGACCGGGAGAGGTCCATTTTCAAGACAACATCTTGAAGTAACGAAGGCGAAGTGTTTTCTCTTTTCACAAAAGAGGGAAAATTGGGAATAAAACTCTGATGCGACGATCATATACTAGGGTTTTATCCCAATTCGGCATCTCCACGATGGCCATGAAACATCATTTTGTGCTTTTGTGCTTGATCTCTCAGCTTCATCTTACTTTCTCAGGTAACTACGCTAATTACTCACTCTCCTCTCTTAACGTATATTAATTGGTTACTTTGAAATGAATGTTCTCGTCATGGATATTTCTTCATTTTTTAGGTTAAAACTTAGATTAAACGATGCTCATGGTTTTGTATTTCTGCGTTAACTTAGATTTTTGCCTTGAGTCAATCTGGAACGAATTTAGTTGATTTTCTTCGAGGAAAACACAAATGTTCACCAATTTTTGGCTAAGCACATAGTGTAGGTCTTATCTTAGTGACAATACAGTCAAACCCTATAGAGTAAGTTGGTGTGAAAAAGGTTTTCTGCTTTACATCGACGTGACATAGTTGATGAAATTACTCAAAATCTGATTCCACAACACCTGATATTAGTAGTTTTCAGATTGTGTCATTTGTGCTGAAATTATGAACAACTTTCACGTCATATTGAGTAGAGCCTAAGCTGAAGCTGTCTATTCGATTTTGTTTCAGTTTAGTACATCAGTTAAATAGTCTGCTAGCCATTTTGTTTTTC
Organism: Papaver nudicaule; assembly: GCA_023529015.1. NCBI lineage: Eukaryota > Viridiplantae > Streptophyta > Magnoliopsida > Ranunculales > Papaveraceae > Papaver > Papaver nudicaule. Next base: position 1,145 of record JAJJMA010338616.1, read on the forward strand.
TTTTCTTCATTCCGTACTTCCTTTCGTCCTTCCTTTCTTAGCATGTGACATGCATTAAAAAGTGCAGTAGTGCCTATAGGCTATAGCTATGTAGGTTTCAATAATTCCTCATACAAAGTCCTGAACATAATTTTTTTTTGTGTGGCCAACAAGTAGTTCCCTAACCTCACTACATATTACCTTGAAAGTTTTGATTGTCTTTATGATTTTGTAGTAAACTCTTTCTCGAAGTCCTCAACAGGGAACACTTTCCTACACAATCGAGGATTTGATCCTCCTAGATTTACTTTGAATTAGGGTCTAGAATGTCTAATAAGCACGTTCAAGCATTAGTGACTTGGTCTTCTTTCTAGCTCGCTGTTCAAATTTATATATCTGTTGGATATACGATAGAAATGGAACTGTTAGTGGAAGGGTAGGAGTTTCATTACCGCTACCTCTTAAGCATTGTAGAATGGTGCTTAAATTCAAAAATGCTGGATGGACTAAGCATTGGACTTGGGCATTTTGAGATGATGAACAAAGCTCTACCTTGAATTTAAGGAAGTTAGAGTTAAATATAGCTCTTAGCCTAGTTTGTCTGTTGTGACCATAGTTTGAAAACTTTCATTTTGATCATTAAAATAGTAACACTCTTTTTCTGTTACTGTTTCGATTGTTGTTTCGATTTTTATGTTAATGGTCAGGAAGGAACACCAAAAAAGGTCTTTGAAAAGGGTTATAACTTATAACAGAAAAACAGGGGAAATTACAGAACGCTAGAGAATGATCTCTTTGTCGTCTAAGCCATCTGGGCCTCCCACAAAATGATTTAATGGCTGCATTTCTGAGAGAATGATTTAAATGATAAAACCTTTCATTATCATCATGTATATCCAACATAAAGTTGTGCAAATATGCAGCACCCCGAACAACCCTAATGTCATGAAAACGGGGATTTCTGTGGTTAGGAATCCATCTGTGTACAACTCTATGAGCTGAAATAAGCATGAGCTTAACATTTGATCACATCGTAAAAAGAAGAAGGTTATTATCTTGATAAACTACTGCTTCTGTGATTTGGTCGTCGACATTTTTCAGAAAAGCTTGTGCTTTAAGCTCTCAATTTAATTTAATTATTGTTAATATGTGTATCCTAGGCCATTCTGCCTTATCCATTGTTCTGTCAGCATTTGGTACATATGTGTTCGTTCCTGTTTAATAAGATTGTTGGTTTACATGTTCTTCTGAAACATGTTTGGTTTGGACAGCTTCAGGCCAGGTCGATCTTCTGGAGTCAGTTCCTGATCTTGTGCAGTCAATGTATTTGACAGTTAATGGATTTCCCTGTGTGCGGTTGCTGAACCTTTCTGGTGAAATTGGTTGTGCCAGTAAGTAAAGATAATATTAAACTCATGCTTATTAACAATGTTTGATCACTTATTCACCTTTTTCAAGTGTTGGCGCATCATAATTATGTCGTAATTATTTCCAGATCCTGGCCAAGAAAAGGTTGTTGCTCCAGTTGTGCGATACAAGAATATTGAGCACATTGCCCAGTCATCTTCGGTTTTGGTCCCGCTAGATGATATGCTGAATTTATTGACAAGGCATGAAAAATTCCTCTCTTAGTTTGTCCATTGCCACCATCTTATGTCTTGCGGATATTTATGTTGTACATCTTTAATTCTCTATCACTATTCTTGATTTTGTGTATCATCGTTAGGAGCCATGTAACATACTAGATATAAGAATGAGTGCTTGTGGTACGACACATAACTGTGATAGTCATTTGATGAAGTATGATCCATATTTAGGTACAAGTCCAATCAAGTGACCCTATAACCAGGTTTACGTAAAAGTATTTCTGGATTTAGAATTCTATTCATGGGGGAAAACTAGAAGTTCTATTTCCTGAAAATGTTACCTACATAATAGAGCTTAGAACTACCACTATATAAGGAGTTCTAACCTATAACTAGGGTGCGAGTTAGTACTTATAGGTTAAAAGAATACTGGAAGAAGAATTCAAGATTTATCTCAAGATTCAAGGTTCTTGTAGTATTTTTTTTTTTTTTTGGGTGCACAAGTTCCTCATTTTGTGAACTTGAATGCGTACTTGAGGTGTATATCTGTATGTACGGCTTCATGCCTATGGGCACATAATAAACTTGACAGCTTTTACAACTTTGATAAAGATAAGAAAATAGCTTTTACAGATTTATTCCATGTTGCTTTTACAACTTTGATAAAGATAAAAGAATCACCGTTATAGATTTATTTCATGTTATACACTAAATATTCCATTCCTAATTAAGTTTCTAGTCTTACAGGCTATCAAATGATACAGGATTAGCGAGGAAAGTAGCTGGTGTTTTGGTTGAATCAAGCACCAAACTCCAACATGCGACAAATGGTAAGATATGCAAGTTTTGTTCATTTTCTCCGCCTCCATGGCTTCATGTTGGCAACTAAACATACTGACAGTCCGAAATTTTTTAACATTGCAGGATTTTCTCCTGTTGAAAAATTTCCACAAGCTGAATTTTCTCCATACCAGAATCTCAGTTATGAATGGAACCCTCTTGTAAGTTATAGAATAATTCCAAGGAAAGGGTATATTATAACTTACTAGTGGTGGTAAAGAAACTAGTAATAAGAAAAAATAAAACAAAATTAGCACAACCTGCTGTTGACGTTAGGAATAAAGTGTGTTTGCTAAAATTGATTTAGAAACGCGACTGACTTCACATGTTACCATTGGCAGGGATCTGGTATTATGTGGAATAGCTACAACTTCCCCGTTTTCTTACTGGACGAGGATAGCACGGTTGTCCTGCAGGAGGTAGCATCACAAATATCTTGATCATTTCCTATTTGGTAGAAATGGTGTTTCTATGGTCATGGAATTACCTTTTTATTACTACTGTAGGTTATTGTGGTAAAATTGGTTTCAATCAGTTCAGTAACTGGGGACATTGTTCTAGTGGAAACTTGAATGTGCTGACATGCAGTCATTGATCCCTGTGATAATTATGCAATCATTTTAAATGACTCAACTTTAATAACTGTCCCCTGAAAGTGTGGTTGTCAATCATACGTTCAGATTGCTGACAAGAATGAGAAGAATAAGCAAGCATATAAAGCAGATGTGGCTGAGTTCAATCTTGTAATGCAGGTATGTTGTTCTGCTGAATTTTGTATTATCATCTAGTACCTTGTTTTTTATGATATTTTTTGACACATAAGCATGGGATTTTAATTAGACAACGAAGACAGGAACTCATGATTCAGAAGCTTGTTTGAAACAACAGTCTTGCCTGCCCTTAGGTGGATACAGGTGAGAGTTTTGTGCTTTCAACTTCTTTATTTTGGCAAAGAAGTGTGTCATGGTACAAAGTTTTTCTTACCCATTTGTTCTTGTTTATAAGTGGTGAATCCATTGGAAATCCATGTTTAAAGAACTTGATAGCTGAACGAACATCATATAACAGGATAATGCATCCAGCTTAGATGTGTGGTACACATATCTTATTTAACCCGGGCTCGCATCTTTCTTGAAAAAACTGTGCTTCTCCTGCACTCCAACTATCTTTGTAGAGCAACTTGACACAATATTAGGATAAGAAAAAGGAAACGAATTATAATTATGAAAAGGATATCTTAGTTAGGACAGAAAATAAAAATATAGAACTAATGGAGTTGTTTGACCCTGTCAAACAGAGATGACCTTGTCAGCATAATGTCCTACGTCAGAAATTGAGATCATTTGGAATAAACATTATGCTCTTCTTTGGTGAGCGGAACGCGATGAATATACCAAGTATATGGTTAAGTTGTTACCTCAGTTGTGCACACTTATCTTCTTTGTTGATGATATAACAGTGCGCATACTGGTACTGGGGGAGAGTGTGACTCGTTTACTATATATTCAACTGTTCTCTTTAACTCTGTTGATGATTCGTGGCTGAGTATTCCTCTCATATGCCTGTTAATTGGAAGTTTCTCATATCTGAATGGCAGTGTGATGTCTTCACTTCCACCCATTAATGTTTCCTCTTCACAAAGGCCCAAGTCCATAGTACTGGCAATGACATCAATGGACTCTGTATCCTTTTTCCGTGATAAAAGTCCTGGCGCAGATTCCCCTTTATCTGTAAGTTAATATTCCATATTAGCAATCTCTTGTTTTTTAACCATCTTCTTCAGATCATTTGATTCTTATGGTTCTGCTAAATGTGAAGTATGAAACACTTCCAGGGAATGATTTCGTTGGTAGCCGCAGTTGATGCTCTTTCTCATCTTGGTGATTTGGATAAGCTTAACAAACAGGTATAACTTGCAAAACCTTTCAGTGTGTTGCATCTTTTACTCAGCAGCGGAGGGGCCCTATATAGATGTCGATAAGTGCCTAATGAAAGTAGGGAATAGTTTTTCCTGCATATCCTTATTCATCATCTCTGTGGAAGAATATGCATGCCTACTCTGTCTGGATGCAGCATTGGTGGTGCAGATTCTCTAAGCATTGATAAGTTGCCTGATGAATAGGATGTGTGTAAATGAGTGCCTTCAGTCCTGCTGGAATACTCTTTCCTCCTATTCCTGTAGCTCCTTTCATGCGATTGTTACCTGGAAAACCAACCAGTACTCATTAAGTAGAGGGGTTAAGTTTGGATTGCTTATCAAAGTTCAAAGTTCTCACTGTCATAAAGATAGTCAGCTGTGGCCTCACAGACTTAATTCATAATGGGACTGGTTTGTGAATTTTAAAGCACTACTTCCCTTGATTCCTTACACTGGCAACTCCATTTGTACTTTAATGGTGTTTTTTCCAGTTCAAACCATCTCACTATGAGTAAAGAATGTTGTTGTAGTTGTTGTCATTATTATCCACTCTTCTGGTTCTTGTGCAGCTTGTTTTTATGTTCTTCACTGGTGAAGCCTGGGGTTACCTTGGTAGCCGGAGATTTCTTGCTGAATTGGATATGGGAACAGATGCTGTTCATGGTCTTAACAGCTCACTGATTGAGATGGTATTCTTCTATTCTTGGTATAGTTGATTGATAACAACCATTCTTCTGAAAAACCATATTTATTATGACAAGTCATGCAGCATTCCGTGGAAGTTTAATGTAGTTTTTCCTTTGTACTTGCATAAGGCAGCAGTTGACATGAAATCAAGCTAAGTATAGAGAGATGTTTAGGGCGTCTACATGAAAAACCCTGAGTCTGTCATCATTGTGGGTGAGAGAAGTATCAATATCTATATAATCTGCAAAACATCCCATCATCAACTCTATGTTATTCCTGCTCACTACCCTACTTCCAGAACCGCCCAGGGTTTCCAAATGAGCAGTCATCAGTGATATCTTGGATGATCTCTGCCAAATCGATGCTAGTTTTATTTTAATACATTCGTCTCTAAACAGCAGTGGAAGCTATTCATGTGTTAAGATTAGTTTTGGTAAAGCTTATTTACCGGAATAAGGCTTGTTGTAATCTCTTGGCAAGTGAGTGGTATGTCTCTGTTATCTCATATATAACCCCACTTACCTGTCTGGACCAATAGTTCATTGTCCGACTTTTTTTTTTTTTAATTTGAATTTGAAAGGTTATATTAAAGTTGGACCGAAGCCCACTACCTACAAGCCCAGGTACCTAGGCAAAGTAATAAAGAAAAATCCCCCCACCCCGATGCAGACGAGTTTCTAACTCAGGTCGTCGGTATCATCACCCAACAACTTTACCACTGTACTACAATGACATCTGCTTCATTGTGCGAATCATTGTCTAAAACTGCAGTTATAGCATTTGTAGTAGAAACAGTCTGTATTGGATGTGTCTCATTATTAATACAGAGTTTACAACCTTTACTGATGCAATTCTTGATTTTCTTTCACAGGTTTTGGAAATTGGATCTGTAGGTAAAGGTTTCAACCAAGGGGTCAGTTCATTTTTTGCACATGCATCCAGGGTAAGAAACTGTGTATGTCGTTTGAGATAATATTTTCATGCTGCTGTATGCAAATTCTTCATTCTTCATGTCGTTTGTGGGGGCACATGCCTGGTTTTCATTCTTGATGACCTAGAAAGTGCCTGATCTACGCCAGTCTCAAAACATGCCAGTTACCATTGCCTGTTTCAGATAAGGATGCTTCCACATTAGCTAGTTCAGTGGATATGCGTCACTTACTATTTCGGTTTACACCTTAGAACATACATCCTACTCGCAATTAGAGCTCATGAAACAGCATTCTAGAATAATATCTTATTGTTTTTCCTGCCGAACATTGTATTTTACCCCTTCAGTTGGGTGTTAAACACGGTTCAGCATTCTTTTAATTAGTCACCAGGCGTTTAATCGTTAATGCATAAGAAGAAGACTCGATATGTTGGTTGGCACTCAAGTGTATAAAGTTTCAGAAATTGGCAGTAGACATCTGGTTTCTAAATTGCATGATTTGAATCTGGGTATACACGTAGATTATTATGCATATATATTTTTTGACTTTAAGAGTAAGTTGCAACTGACAAGTTCATGGTTAACGTGTTCATATTCATTTTGAAAAAAGGCGTGCATCAAGCAGATGGTCTGACTAGTCATTCATACATGTGGAAGCACCTAGTGAGCGTTAAGTACTCCGTTGACAAGATGATCATAGTTAGATGAACTAGATTTCTTTCAAACATGCTGGATCGCATATACTAGTTACATTGGATGACAATTCGTAGAACTCAAATATTTTCAGTTCTTTGTCTGTTTTTTCTTGCTTAACCCAGTTTTTTTTTTTATTAGGATTCACCAGCAACAAATAAAACACTGGATGCCCTTCGTCATGCCCATAGTTCGCTCAAATCAAAGAGCATCAATATCTCAATGGCAAGTAGTTCAAATCCCGGGATACCTCCATCGTCGCTGATGGCATTTATGAGAAAGGTTGGTGAATAAACCTTGTACATATGCTTCTTATCCGTGATACTAGAGTGCTTGACTCCTTTTCAGAAGCTTCCAAAGCATTTTTTTTTTTTTGTTTTTTTGTGCTGAAAACAAGGTTATCAACGGTTACGAATTAGGATATGAGAAATTATTGCATCAACCACTCTCCAAACTAATAATCATATGCCTTCATGGTAATAAAGAAGAGATTATGAATGACTGTTTTGTTAGGGGGGGTATTTTCCCCATAAATAAGTTTTCGGCAATTATAGGAGATGTTGTTTGCATATTCTTGCTGCAGAACCCTTCGACTTCTGGCGTTGTCTTGGAAGATTTCAATTCTGCATTTGTCAACAAGTTCTATCACAGCCAATCAGATGATCTATGTGAGATAAAGCTATTCATGGTGTTATAACTAATATCATCTTTTCTTCCAATTTAATTTTTCAAGGTATTTAGTATGTTCATTTCTTTGATGCAGCAAATATCAACTCCTCATCATTAGTTGCTGCTGCTTCACTTGTTGCTCGCACTCTTTACATTCTCGCCAGTGATGGCAAGACACTGAATACAACAAAACTGAATTCCATCAACGTGAACTCGTCTCTGGTTGATGAACTGTTGGGATGTTTATTGACATGTGAACCAGGACTTTCTTGTGCACTGGTCAAGGAATATATTGCACCTACCAATACATGTCCTAACCATTATGTTGGTGTTATTTTGGGCCCCCCTTCTTCAACTCCATATCTCGAGGACTTGAGTGATACATCTCGGTTTTTGTGGAATTTTCTTGCCGAGAAAACCTCTAAACCTAGGCAGGAAAACAGTTCTGTTTGCTCAGAAGATTGTACCAATGGAGCCGGAGTTTGTATTGGGGTAGAAACAGATGGAAAGGGCACTTGTGTTTTGTCTACAACAAGGTATTCTCTAACTACAAAAGCAACTATAGTGCCACACACCAATGAAAGAGAGAGAAACTAAATATGAATTTCTACACCTAAATTCAACGAGATTGGATAGTCTCATATTCATTATTTCTTCGGATAGATAAAATTACAGTTAATATCCTTTCCAAAGGAAAAGGTGGAAAACGCATAGAATCACTAGATAATCAACTGTATTTGTGGTTCAAACCCCAGAGAGACCTTATTTGTTATGTCCAATTGTTGTCACATTCACAACTACTTTCTTTCTCTAAACTTTATTATTTTCAGGTATATACCAGCGTACTCCACTCGTTTGAAATTTGATACTGGAATGTGGAACTTGCTACCAGCAAATGCTTCTGATGTTATGGGGATGGTGGACCCTGTCTGGACGGAGAGCTTTTGGAGTGTTATTGGGCTTCGAGTTTATACAGTCCAGAATGCAGCTTATGATCGCTTCGTTCTTCTTGGAGGGATAGCTATTACGGTTTTGGCCTACTTGGCGATGATAATGACTAAAGCTATTGTGACTAAAGCCTTAAAACGGGATTAATGAGAAGCGGATTATCTGTGAACTGCCGATGTATATCTTATTAACCAACCTATTCAAAAGTGTTGACAGAGTAATTGTTGTTGAACATTCTCTCAAATGGTCTTCATTTCATTTCTCTTTCTTACTTTTACAATTATAGACTGAGAGAGTATATAAAGGAAATACAACCGACATTACCTGCTAACGGAAACAGTCGGTTTCTAACAACTTTTACTAACATAAATGCCATTAACTGACACCTGTCCACTCACTATAGGTAGCACGGAAATATCTGAAAAGCACACTATCCTCTAAGAGCTCCCTGCAAGTTAAGGGTCGCAGGAGAGGAGACACTTAACTTGTCCCTGAGAAAGATAAACCTGGTAGTGCTGAGTCCCTTAGTGAGAATATCCACAGTCTGATCCCGAGTACAAGCGTACGTGACACTGAGTTGTTTACGCGCTACAAGTTCCCTGACAAAATGAAATGCAATTTCAATATGTTTCATAAGCTGATGAAAAATCGGATTTGCAATTAGGTAGGTAGCACCAATATTGTCACACCGAAGAATAGGAGGCCTTGGGCTATGAAAGCACAGCTCTGCCATCAGTGACTCTATCCAAACAATTTCAGAAGTAGCATCTGCAAGAGCTCGATATTCAGCTTCTGTACTAGATCTTACCACAGTTTTCTACTTCCCGGAGCACCAAGAAATGAGGTTAGGTCTCATACATATTGCCATACCACCTGTGGATCTTCTGTCAGTTGGATCTCCATCCCAATCTGCATCACAATAGCTCTGCAATTGCAATGCTGAAGCTCTCTTAAAGTGTTGACCATGATCCATTATACCCTTGAGATATCTGAGTATCCTCTTAACTGCAATCCAATTAGCCTCAATAGGGACATGCATGGTTTGACAAGCTTTATTGACTGCAAAGGAAATATCTAGTCTGGTAATAATAGCATACCGAAGAGCACCAACTGAACTTCTGTAAGCAGCAACATTAGAGAAGAGAGCAGTATTTGAAGTAGATGATGTACTGCATGGCTTAGTAGAATCCATTTTTGTCTTCTTCAACAGATTTAATATATATTTTTCTTGAGAGAGAAGAATACCATCAGTAGTTCTTTTAGCTTGAATGTCCAAGAAGAAGTTCAAATCCCCCAAATCCTTAATAACAAATTCTAAGCTTAATGTCTGAATCAACAATTGAATAGTTGCAGGTGAATTACCAGTTACAAGGATATCATCCACATACACAAGAACATAAAGACCATTAGAAGCAGCCACTTTGTAGAACAATGAAGTGTCAGTTTTAGAAGATTGAAATCCTGTTGTTTTTGCCTGAAAAACACTGTACCGTCTCTGGGTACTTTCGTAGTGCTCGAGATCAAAATCGAACAAGGCGAGCCTAAACCAAGTCAATGGCCGTTCAAGTCTTGCTTCGGTCACAGAGAGGATAGAGGTTGATCTAGGGAGGGAAACAGTGAAAGAAACTTGCGATCAGGTTGAGGATGTTTGTTTCTGGGTGTAAGAGTTCAAGATCTCCGTCGTAAGAGTGACTAGAAATCTCCTAGGCTAGAATCATGTTGAATACTCAGGTATCTTTGCTCTGAGGTTCTGGTGTTTTTGAGTGTTCTAGTTGTTCTGTCGTGTTTAGCCTTGGAAGATAGAGAAAGCCTCTATTTATAGTGTTGAACTCACCCTGATCTCTCGACAGAGAAGGTGGAAGTCGTGGAAGGATGGAGGAGTGGAGGACATGGGTTGTGCTCTGTAACCGCTAAAGTCGTGTAAAACATGTCCACTCAGCACCACCTTCTTGTAACTGTCCATCATCTCAATCAGTTTCTTTCTTAACTGCCGTGGACCGCCAGACCAATACCCCTAAAGTTATCCCCCCGTGTGATGTTTTGATATCTCGTGTAGTATGCAGATGTTGAGCTTAAGTAGTGTTGTGTGGCAATGGCTCTATGGCCAAAATATATGTGGCGCCATGGATGCTATGCCATGGCCTTATAGCAACGGCCTTGGCCTTTGGCCAAGGCCAAATACTTTGTGACGCTACGAATATGGCGCCATGGTCTAATGGCCACGGCCCTGGCCTTTGGCCAAGGCCAATTCTTATGGCGCCATGAACATGGCGGTATGGCCTGTGGCCACGACCTTGGCTTTGGTTGGCTTTGGCCAAGGCCAATTTATATGGCGCCATGAGCATGGCGCCATGGCCTACGACCACAGCCTTGGCTTTGGGCAAGTCCAATTTATATGGCGCCATGGTCTTGTGGTCACGACCTTGCTTTGGCCAAGGGAAATTCTTATGGAGCCATAGGCATGGCGCCGTGGCCTTGTGGACACTGCTTTGGCTTTGGCCAAGGCCAATTCTTATGGCGCCATGGCCTTGTGGCCACGA
>JAJJMA010338634.1:0-13177 GCA_023529015.1 Papaver nudicaule
AATTTTAGAAGTCTCATAAATCATGAAGTTAACAAAATTGGTCCAAAGGACCAATTTTGTGATCTAATAATGGTCAGGTACCATATATCTCCCTTCTTGAGCCTTGAGGTTCCGTGACATCGGATTAATTTGTTTGCTATACCTTATAAACACGATGTTCATGATCCTATATACCTATCCTTATTCGTGCGGGTATATAGGATTTTGGACTCTCGTGTGTATATGGTTTAGTTTGTTACTCTATACCTGAAGAACAAGGGTTCATTTTACCCTTCAGATGACAATCTCAGTGAAATGATTTCAGGAGGTTTCCGACATGCTCCAAGGTGATCAAAATTTGCATCCTTGTTTTCATTCAATATAAACATGTCAAGCTTCAATAGGCTGTTTTATCTTCTGGTGCAAGCAAATAGGGTGATGTGTGTGTTTACTTGGATGAGTTCATTAATAGATAGTCCTGGAATGTTGCTTTTTGATAGTAAGTTTAAGGAGCCTGAAATGGCATATAGATTTCAATCGTGCTCTCTAAATAGTAAGTTAGAGATAATTTTCCTGAAATGGCATTCAAAATTACATTGTGCTCTTTTTTTTTTTTGGAAAAGATAAAATTCATTGAAAGAGTGCTAAGAAAGCACTAAAAGATACAACAGATTTTTAATCCTCCATGAATAAGAGGAAACAGAACTAGGGAAGCACCATCATGCTTATACTAATTACCGTTTAAAAATTTCCCAATCATGTATGAAATCGACAAACTTAAAATGTTTAAAAGAATCATGAACCCTTGCCCAACTAAAAAGACATGCCTTCACTTGCACAATAACCCGCTCTACTGAGTTTTCTTTGCTACGAAAAACTCTTCCGTTTCTTTCCTCCCAAATTTGATGCCATATAGCGAAAGGCAAACAAAATTTCAGAAATGCAGTTGGTTCGGTTTTGAATTTCATTTGCCAAGAAACAAGAAAATCCATACACGAATCCATCGGCTGCCATGTTAACTCCAACAAGTTTAGGAAATGATCCCACAACTTCTTTGCAAATACACAATGTATGAATATGTGTGATATTGATTCATGTTCTTGATGGCACAAATGACAGTTGCTGTTCGTAATTGACATACCTCTTCGAAGTAGACGGTCAATAGTTGGTAAACCATTCATTGCTGCAGCCCAAACTAGGAAGGACACTTTCGTCGGGATGGCGGAATTCCATATGTACTTTGATGGCATTCTTCTTTGTTGATCTTGAGCATATCCTTCTTGTTGTTGTTCGTCAATCATAACATAACAAGAAGAAACTGAGAAGTTTCCATTGCTCCCTGCAATCCATGACCTTGTATCTTCTTCTGTTCCTAGACTACCAGGATCTCCAATTGTTTCAATAAATGCAACCACCTCACTTATATTTTCATCTCTAAAACTCGACTTAAAACCCAAATCCCATGCTGGAGATTGCAACCCATTCTGTTTCACCATTCTTTGAATCACTCTTCCCTTATTGCTAGATTTTCTCCAGATTTTAGGAAAGAGTTCCTTCAAGGGCTGCGTTGTTTTCCAACAATCCTCCCAAAAACGGACATTCTTACCACTTGAAACAACTTGTTTTGTCCCCTTCTTCAAAAACTTTGACTGCTTTAGAATTTTTTTCCACAACCCACACCCTTGAGTCTGATATGTATGTGTAGCATTCCAAGCTTCTCCATCACCTCCAAACTTTTCTTGAATTATCTTACGCCACAGACTATTCTTTTCTTCCCCGTATCTCCATAGCCACTTAGTTAGGAGAGCCTGGTTCATTGATCTTACAGACTTTATCCCTAAACCACCCACTTTTTTAGGCTTGCACATCTTCCGCCATGAAACCCAATGCATCCTCTTTCCATTTTCCGAATCTCCCCATAGAAATCTTCGCATGATTCTCTCAAAAGTCTTTTCAACTGATGCAGGAATTGTGAATAACGAGAGGTAATATATGGGCAACGAGCTCAATACACTCTTGAGAAGGATCAACCTCCCTCCTTTTGACAAGTATTGGCGTTTCCATGGCGCGAGTCGTTTCTTTAGCCTGTCAATAACCGGATCCCACATACTTGTCATTCTTGAAGAACTACCCAAAGGCAATCCTAAATATGTGATCGGCAAACTACCAACTTCACTTCCCAATACTTCAGCACATTCTCCACAATTGTTGACAACATTTCCTACCCCAATGACTGAAGATTTTTCTAAATTAATATTCAAGCCAGTAATTTGTTGTAGCTCAAGCAAGATCTGCTTTAGTACCGTGAAGTGCAACGGATTAGCATCGAGAAACACAATTGTATCGTCTGCGAATTGCAAGTGTGTTATTTGCGTTCCATTGGTTGCTACGTTGAATCCGCTTATTAACCCATTGTTTTCTGCCTTCTTCATAAGAACTGAAAAGACCTCCGCGACCATTAGAAATAGAAATGGTGAGAGTGGATCCCCTTGCCGAAGACCTCTTGAACCCTTAAAGAAACCGGACGCTGCCCCATTGACTAAAACCGAGAAACGAGTATCTAACAGTTCTTCATCCATCGTATCCACCTGCATCCAAATCCCATCTTACGGCCAATAAGCTCAATAACTCTCCAGTTGACATGGTCGTAAGCTTTCTCCAAATCTATTTTGCAAATAATCCCTGGCTTCTTCTCTTTAATTCGTGAGTCTATACATTCAGATGCAATCAAAATGCCATCCAAGATTTGCCGCTCACGAAGAAATGCCCCTTGCTCTTGAGATATCACTTTAGGAAGAACTGTCTTCAACCTATTTGCAAGAACCTTTGAAATAAACTTATAAACACCCGCAACCAGACTTATCGGCCTATAATCTTTCAACTTGGATGCTTCTGATTTCTTTGGAAGTAAAGAAATAAAAGTGCATTTCATCCGCCAGTCAACTCGACCACCATTGTTAAACTCCTTAATCACATTGAGAAAATCCTCTCTAATGATACTCCAGCATGTTTTGAAGAATTCATTTGTGTATCCGTCCGGACCCGGAGATTTGTCAAGACCGGTGGTGTTTATTGCCTCAAGGACTTCCTCCTCTAAATAGTGTACATTGTGCTCTAAATAGTAAGTTAGAGATAATTTACATTACTAGCTGAGTGGTGGAAGTTTTACGCATTTATCTTTCTTGATATTGTACTATAATCCATGAAAATGTGTATATCTCAATTTCAGTGTATCACTTAAGCTCATTATATATGGCATTGGATCATGTTTGTATGAATTGTTGTTTGTCTGATGACCATCTAATGCATTTGTTATTCCTGATCTATTTACATCTTGCTCAATAATGCTGCTGATATTTTGTTCTCATGAATTTTTTTGTATTCTCTTGCTACTTAGGATTACCTGGGTAATTATTTTGGTCTAAGGAGGTGATATGGTGACTAAGTTGAACCGGTTGATGGCCAAGAGTGGGATATGTCTGCGATCCGAAGGTGGTGTATATAAAAGTTGCCTGGAGGAGAGTTGTGGGTTTGGCAGTTCAGGCAGGAATTTGACCATGTTACACTGACAATCATGGAATTCAAATCTATACGAGGCAAAACAAATTTACATTACTTAAAACAATGATATGTTACCTATATATTCAAAAGAAAGCTGATTTAGGGGCTTCAAGAAAATTGAAGCCCCGCAATAATTGGTCTTCCAATAGCATTTTTCCCCCTTATGTAAATATTTTTTTAATACCAAATTTACCCATTATGTTTAGTGTTTAATTAGCTAACACATGATTAACTTAACTTAATTATTAAATCGATAATAAAAATAATTAAGTCATGGTGTTACATCATTACTGCCACCTCCACGGCCACCGTCACTGCCGCCTCCACACCATCACCGCCACCAACATTCTTCACTCTCTCACCTTTCTCTATCCCTCATTTCCTAAAAAAATCCACCACCAACAACAACTACCGCCGCCCACCGCCATCGCCAGCGCCACCGCCACCGCCACCACCAATATGAATAATAATACTGGTTTTGGATAAGCTGTTAAAAGATCCAAGAAAAACTAAATTCCTTTTACTTGTATTACATTTTTTATAGTCCCAGCAAGAAAAACTAAATTCCTTCCCTAAAGCCATTAAAGCTTTAGATGCAAGACGTAAGTTCACCTTAGTGGCCGTAACTTACTTACGGCTGATTATGATACTTTTCTTAGCAGCAGTAAGTTCATCGTAAATAAAAAAAAATTGTGTCGCAAGGTTAGTGACCGTAAGTACAAATCAGGAGCCGTAAGTTTAGTTACGGCTACATAAATATTTGGCTTAGTAGCCGGAAGTGGTTAATCCCAAACTCAAATGGTGGAATCATCTGTACAACCCACCTTCTCAGATTACTACTACCTCTTCAGGGAATCCAATTTCAATCCCAGACTCAATCGGTGGTCGTAGCAGACGAAATCAATTCTCTCTGTATGCTCGTTATGCCCAAACTCAGGATTTTTCTTCTCGTTTTCAAGGTAGTCAGTTTCTCTTACTTCAGTTCTAAAAGATTTTATTTTCTTTATCTACTGTATCTACTACACTCAATTGATTGCCAAAATGGGTTCTTACTTCAATTACTATGTACATATGGTGTTGAAAAGTGGCCAAAATTGGTGGAAGATATAGTTCAGACATCACTAAACACAAGTCTAAGAGGCCCGTCCGGTTAGCTTGAGGTATTCAAGTTGTTCTTGGTGTCGGTGCTGAATGACTAAGTAAACTACCCCTTTATCTTGTTTTTTATTTTCATCAAAGAAATTTCAACATTTTTTTTGGGTTTTCGATTGTAGACAGTTAACACTTCAAACCAACAACAGGATTATCAACACAATTTCAACTTGGATTGCCTTCTCCTATGTATTTCAGCAAACAATTACTAGTTTACTTACGGCTACTAAGCCACATACGTATGTAGCCGTAACTAAACTTACGGCTCCTAATTTTTACTTACGGCCACTAACCTTGCGACAATTTTTTTTAATTTACGATGAACTTACGGCTGCTAAGAAAAGTATCGCAATCACCCGTACGTAAGTAAGTTACGGCCACTAAGGTGGGCTTACGTCTTGCATCTAAAACTTTAATGGCTTACTTAACTTACGGCTAGAAGTTCTTTAGATTGCAGCCTAGTTTTCAATACAAATGATTGGTTTTAGATGTTTACCTTAGGTGCTCCATTGTTTCACCATTGTTGGTTGCATCCATGATATAAAAAACGAAAATAAAAAAAACAAAAATGGTGGAGAAAGGGGGAGTAGGAGAGGAGAGGAGAGGAAAACATTATGATGTTTTGATTTTTAAATTTTTTTTTTTTTTTGGTGGAATATTAAGTATTTTTCCACCACCAACAACATCATCATCTACCACCACCACCGTCTTCATCCACCACCCTATCTTCATCATCTTTAAGTTTCATTTTCTTCTTAGCTTTCTTCATTAGTTGGGTGTAATTTGTAATTGGGGTGTAAATTGGTGTAAAGAGTTATTTAGTCATTTCACCATTTTTTGACACCCCCTAACAATGTACACATGGATATTTGCAGTAAAAGTTGAAGGGCTTCACTTTTTTGAAGCCCCAGAATCAACTTTCATTCAAAATTGGATATTAGCAACTGGGGCGGAGCCAAAGGTTGGCTAAACCTGGTTGTAGCCCCCCCCCCCTTCTAAATCTTTAAATTATTTACAAAGTCATATTTTCACCCTTATAAAAAAAAATAAAAAAAAATAGTCACACCTAGTAATTAAGTTTAGCCCACCAATCCCTCTAAAATTATTATTTAACCCCCCTCAGTTTAAAAACCTGGCTCCGCCACTGATTAAGCTAGTGGTTGGTTTTTTTGCCACGTTGTCAAGAGTATTCGAAAAACATCTATACCACTAAAATGTTACCAATTTTGTTCATTACTTGGAAGCAACTGGGTTACTTATCTTTGGTTTCTCTAACCAGTTCCTTCTTGTTGTTGATTTGTACCGGTCTAGCACATTTTCTCTTGCAAATGCAGCTGGATAGCAGAGGGAAATGACTTGCTGTACTTATCTAAGGCCAAGTCAGGACAGTGTATATGTTGGTCACATAAAAACTGCCAATGCAAAACTACAAACTCCAGATCCACAATTATCTTCATACCGAAGGGCCATATGAAATGATTTTTACTACTCATGACAGGGTACACACACGCTTGCGATTGCTAAGAAAATAGAATATACGTCTAACGTCAAAACGCATGGATACGGTGTAGCAATTTTGCTTTTCAAAGGTTAGTCGAAGACTCCAGCATACGACCTTAACTTAACCAATTTATATGGGAACACACCTGATCTCCTGTGACCTTGACTTAGTTTATTTGACTATCGTTGACTGAGCCTACCATTTAAGACCCAACAAAAACCCTATTCTTCTTTATTTTCTTTTTCCTTCCCCTCTCCAAACTCAAGAACGCCGTCATGAGCCGTAAATCATAAAATCATCAGATCTGACCGTAAAAAACCAGGATCAAGCTAAAGCTCAATTGAATATCTTTCTTCCTCTTTCATTCTATAAATGGCGGAATGTAGATCAGTAGCTGGTTTTGTATGAGAATGTGGTGGAGGAAGAACGAAAACTGTTAACCTAATCTCAACATTATGATCTCTTCTCTCAAAACAATTACTACTTGATCCAGCCAATTTATATTTTTCCAAACCATCAGGCACGAGCCTTGAGGTTATCTGGGTTCGGATTGATTTGTTTGCCAATCTAACTTGGAATCGCGAGGATATGCTGGATGTTACATTTACAACAGTAAGAAGAGGGACGGAGGTGGATGAGAACCATCAATTCGATCTCAAAATTATGATTTCTTCTCTCAAACACAATTCAAGAACTAATTGGCGGTTCGATTTAGAACCACTTATTGACTCCAACTGTTTCAACCTACCTTGGGCGAGCTTTATCTGATGTTGCCCAGCTTTCTGTTTTTAAATTTTGAGGTTAATCGCAAACATTGAATTTGAAATGTTTTCAGGGTGATATTAGTGGATCCAAGGTGATTAGGTTACTGAAAATAAGTTTCTAATGATTTTCAGTTCCATTAACATATGAATCAAAGCTGCTGAACTTGAATTCATTTTGGTTGTCATGCTTAAATTTGTAATATGGTTACTGCAAATGTGGGAAT
The DNA here is from genome assembly GCA_023529015.1 of Papaver nudicaule. Classification (NCBI taxonomy): domain Eukaryota; kingdom Viridiplantae; phylum Streptophyta; class Magnoliopsida; order Ranunculales; family Papaveraceae; genus Papaver; species Papaver nudicaule. The sequence goes on from JAJJMA010338634.1 coordinate 7,182, forward strand.
TTAGTTGAGAAGCTCGACACGAGAATCCTTGATGATGATTTTCCTCTCAGAAAACAATGGTTACTTTGGTATGCTAAATGTAACCTTGTGTTTTCAGCATGAATTGTGAACATTGATATTCTTGTGTTTGTGTTGCTTGAAATGGCATTCAGATTAAGTTGGTCCTCTCAATATTAAGTCATAGCCATAAATTTATGTAACTCGCAGAGTGGTGAATGCTTCACATATCATCATAGCTTCTCTAGATTGTACTACAACTTAGAAAATAGAGTTCTATGTTTCAGTCTTCAGTGAATTGTATATGGCCTTGTACCCATGAGCCCATCTATTGTCCTGCTCTGACTACAACTACAATAATGTCGGTATTTTTTATTTATTTTTCATATGAGCTTATTCTGGTCACCATATATTCAGTTGCATCTCTTGATTGTGTTGGTACTTATATGGTTTAAAAGAGGAGATATTGTCAAAGAATGACGACTAAGTTGAACCAGCTTGGTGTGTCATTGTGAAGAAATTGGTCTATGATGTAGTTAATGTTCAATAATGAGCCTATTGATGACTGTAACTGTGTAAAATCCCAATGGTTAGATCTTACACAGTACACCCAAATAACATACACAAACATACACACAATCATACCTAAACATTCATCTAGCATATAGCATAGGAGATATATAAGAGAGTAAGGTTAGAGATACCTGACAAGATGATTTACTTGGTTCGCCCTTAGGTAAGGACTACATCCAAGGATTCCACTAATATAAGCATGATTACAACTCTTAATTACCTTGCCAATCTTCTAAGTATTTTCTCACAATAAGAACCCTAATTTCAGCCTTGGGCTATAGAGAGCAAGTAGAATACTTTTCCTCTCACTAGACCAATCCGAAATGTGTCCAACCCCTTTCTCAGAGGTATCTCACGCTATTTATACAAGATTTACAGGGGTGTATTGGATCGGGATTTCTATGGATAAAAATAGATAACAGTTTACATGAATCAAGTGGATTTATAATGTTTTCTTAAAAGAATCCTGGATACTTATAGATATATAATTTTGGATTATAATGGATAAAATTTGGGATTAATGTAGATAACCAAACAATCCGTCCATAAGTTGTGGTGGTGTTGGTGGACGGTGATTGGTGGTGATTAGTAGTAATATATGGGGTGGTGGTGCTAGTTGGTGTGTGGAGGTTTTCAAGGTGGTGGTGGTGGTGGTGGTTGTTGTTCTAATGGTGTTGGTGGGTGAAGATGGTGCTGGTGCTAGTTGGAAATAGTACTGATGGTTGTAGTTGGTGGTGGTGGTGGTGTTGCTGGTTGGAAATGGTGGTGGTGGTGGTTGGCGGTTATTGTTGGTAATGGTGGATGGTGGAGGACGTGGTGGTGCTGGTTGGAAATGGTGATGGGTGGGTACCGCTGGGAGTGTGGGTGGTGGTTGGTGGGTGGTGGTGGTCGATGGTGAACATGGCGTACCATGATAACAAAGAAAACCAAAAAAAAAATGTCCACAAAAATCCATATAACTCTTGTGGTTTGGGTTGAGATTGATATAAGATAATAATACACACATTTTGCCTACAAATATCAATAAGAATCCTAATTTATCTTGGCCCTCAATTATCCTGAAAAATCATAAATGAATTGAATACTTAGGATATTTAATGATTCTGTATATATCCTAATTGAATACCTAAGATATTTAATGATTCTGCATATATCCTAATTGAATACCTAGGAGTTTTGAGGACTATTAAATATCCAAATAAATCCTGATCCAATACACCCCTGTTACATTAGTGCTATACAGCTAATACAGACGAGCTACGCTCTGACACTGATTTGTCTCTACCCGCTGCCAAGGTATGTCGCCGGGGTAGTATTTCAACTATTTACTTCCAGCGAGTAAGTCTTCTAGAGGATAAGGATTGCTGACGAGGTTTCCACTGAGTCAACAAGTCAACCCTGACAATCTATCCGTTCTGACGAGCAATGAATGCTCAACAACTTCTCAACTACTTCTCACCTTCCCCCGCTACGCCAATCTTACTCCGTTGGTGCGATACGTCTCGCCGTTATGCCCCGGTACCAAATGCTTCGCCCACAGCTTTCATTGTTGATTCCATACTTCTCGTGAGTGACCTTTTGCTACACCTTGGCCCTTGGGATGCTATTACTATGCAAAGGCATTTTCTACCCTTACATTTTGCCTCTTTCATCTCCAAGATCTTTGATCGCCGGAGGTGAAATTCTTCTTCTCTCTCGCCGAAAATGCCGCACCCACGTTCTCCACTAAGTCTCCATTACGCCACATGCCCTTTCCTCAGCTTCCGTTACGCCATGTGTCCTTCATGCAGCCATCTTCACTTTCTGACTTGTAACCGTCTGAACTCACAATCTCTACTACTTCTCCACGATTTGTAACCGCCGGGCGCCAGTTGAGTTTTCCCTTCCTATAAATACTAAGATTTTTCACTCCAAACCTTTACCTTCTTCTTCTTTACTCGAGAACAAGCATCTTTAGAGCTCCTTTAAACCCTAAACCTTCCCCTGCTGCTGCCATACTTTTTCCTATTTCCATCTCCTGTCATCTTAAACTCACTATTTCTGTTTCATCCCCTTTTTACTCTCTTCATTCTCTATCTTTTCCACTGTCATACTCATACTTTGATCTTCTTTATCCACTGTGTAGCCGGATTTGTTCATCTTCTCCGGTCACTTCGATTTTCCGATACGCCGTTATTTCACCTGGATCCTAACTCCGATATCTTTTCTGTGCTCATGGCTTCTACTACTCAAGCTTCTTCTAGTTCTACATCTCCTGTCACTCAAATTTCCAACTCGCCCATCAATGAAGTTGAATCTTCTCTTGCTGCTACTAAAACTCTTACTCGCCCATCCTGGAAGAAGTGGCCAGAGTATTGTGCTTATGATAAAGTGTTCATTGCTCCTTTGACCTTGACGCCCTTAAAGAAGGTAACAAAGGCTTCTACTCCTACTACTCTGGAAGATCTTCGAACGCCGGACCAACATTATGAGGGTGCAGTAACTGCTTATGGCACACTCAAGGCTGGGAAAGCGGATCTATTTCCTTTGTATGATCCCGCCGATACGTTCATGTGCGATTTATTTCTAACAATCAAGAAAAGTCCCTTCCAATTCACGGCGAATGCAATTCGCATCTTAGTAGAGTGGAAGCTCCGCCGTAGCAACAAGACTAACTACCCAGATTTGTTTGAGGAGGGTAAGTTCTCTCCCGAGGAGTATACCGTTGAGAATTTTTTGAAGCAATACGATGTTCTTCCTTCCTCAGTAAAAGGTAAGCCCTGGGCTTATCGCTTTGTTACCAAGAAAAAGTTTGCAAAGAAACCAGAGGAAGTCATGCTTGGTGTTGTAGATGCCAAGGAGGTTACTGGTACTACCACGGCGAGGAAGAGTTCTGAAACTGGCTGGACCAACATACCTTGCTTGCTGGAGGGTCCTTGGTTGCTAGGATGGTGTGATGCAGATAAGACGATCAAGCGACTAGACTTCCCCGAGGAACACAAGCGTTTCAAGAATCATGACTTTACCCATTTGGACTGGGCGGAGGAAAAACAATATCTGGGCGCCGATGGCAAAATACAGGTGGATTCCCAGGGTAACTGGCTGGTGTTGTCCAAAAAGTCTACCAAAAGGAAATCCTCTTCTCAGGTAATAAATATTTTACTTTCGGTAAATATATATCTATATTCCTCTCGCCGAGCTTCAAGAAAGGCAGAGCTGAAGATCTAGGAACAAGTATACTAAGTTTCAAATTTTAAAAATATATCACATATATTTTTAAAATATATATCTATATTTGCCTCTGCTTGTTTCAAGATCTGATAGGTGTGCCGCTTATTTGCAGAGTACTCCCGCTCTGACTCCTCAAGAAGAACTCCGCCAGACTTTGAAAAAAATCAAGTCAGATGCTGTCGCCGAAGGTTCTCAAAGCGAGACCTCCGCTAACACGGGAGACACTATGCCTCCGCCGGCTGGCACTGTGCTGCCTCAGCCAAGTTCTCATCGTACTCGGCGTTCAGCTTCTGCTTCCACCACTCCTTCTTCTAAAAAAGTCTTCTACCAACTAAAAGGACGGCGATGTTGTGATGACTGACGCCGAGCCTGTGAAAGAATCTCCAAAAATTCCTCTTGGGCGAGAGCCCGTTGTTCCTCCCGCCAAGTCTGGCAATGATGTTTTCATTCCTCCCGCCGGGGACATCTTTACTGGTCCTTCCGGAAGTTCTAGCTCTCCTGTCGCTCTTACAAATCTTCATAGGATGCCTTTTAGCGGTAGAGATCCTGGCCTCCCGAGAAGGAGTGATACTGGCATGGTAGTAAATAGGCTCGCCGACTCTTTCTCCCGACTGCTTTCCTTGGAAGAAGAGAGGAACAGTCCCGTTTCTCTTTACTATGAAGCTATGTTGAATTATGCTACGACTGGCTTGGCCCATTCTTCAAATTTAGCCTCCGTGGCCCAAGGGTTGACTCCCCAAGAACATTTTTTCATGGCCTCCGCGGTAACTATTCATTCCAATGTGTTCTTATTATTAGCTATTATGTCTAGCTTTGCTGAACTCTTCTTTCGCTTCTGCCTCAGGGATTTCAACATTGTTTTAGTCTGATTGATACTTTTGACGTACAAGGCGATATGGTGAATTTCCTGTCTCGTGCAAACGAGGATCTCGAGCGCCAGCTGAAGGCAAAAGAAGCAGAAGCAACAAAGTGGCTCAATGCTAGCATCAAAGAGTCCACTGAGCGAGAGGAACTTCAAGGTACTTTTCTCTTTTAACTTGTGAACTGAAATTTCTTTACATTCTAGTCTTTCGCCGAATCCCTTAGATCTTGCCCCTTCTAAAGTTGCCGTCAGCATTCTGACACACGACTGAAGCGAGTTGAAACCGAGATAGATAACTTGGCGAAGGCTAATGCTAAGAAGTGCGATATGCTGTACGGCCAGGCTAAGACATTGAGTGGTACCGCCGAGAGTTAAATTATGTTAACGAATTAAATTTTAATCTTGATAATCTTCTCAAAGTTTCTCAAGCCGACCTAAAGTGGATGGAGAGCGAACGAGATAACGCTCGCCGACTAGCAGAACTTAATAACAAACGAAAAGAAGCCGCCATTGTGGACCACATGAGAGCGAGCTCTCTGCGTTTGGATGAGAAGGCAAGAGCTGATAAGCTTGCCTCTCGCCTTAATACTGCCATTTCTGAGAGAGATTTCGCCGAGCAAGAAATGCAAAGGTGGAAAGATTTCTGTAAGATTCATGGCGATCGTGCCAGAGAACTTGACAGCCAGCTAAAGGCCCAACTGCAGCAAGTAGCCAGTGTATCCGGTTCTTCTGTTAATGCAAAATTTGAATCCCATCTACAACTCCTTGTAGAAGCCCAAACTGGTGCTTGTAGGCACGTGAGCGAGCTAGAAGGTAGTTTCCTAGGATATTTTTCCACCAGGTCTTTATATTGCCTCAGTTTCTGACCTTTGTATTTTATTCCTCTCAGAGCGAGTCAAACAACTGGAGGAGGAGTTGTCAAAGCGAAACAAAATTGTGGAGGATCACAAACTTTGTACTGACACTATCTCTGACTTGGCTGGGAAGCTTACCCATCACAATGGTTGTGAAGAAAGGCTGAAGCAAGCTGTAAAGGCTCACCGCCAATGTCCCAACCAAATCGCTGAACTGAACCTTCAGCTTCAAGACCACAAGAAATGCCAAACCACCATTGAGGGCCTTGAAAGTAAGGTGAAGTATTTGGGCGAGATCCAGAGTGGACTTCAAGCTGATTTAAGCCGAGCTCAGAACGATCTCCAAGCTAAGGATGTCAAACATAAAGAACAACTTCTTCTCATGGACTTCATCGCCGTCCAGGAGTATGTGAATGAAGAATATCCCAAGCTTAAACTGGAGATACCAGCCAAGTATGTCATTGCTCCTCAATCTTCCGCCGTGAAAGAGGTTGTGGATT
>JAJJMA010338673.1:0-13759 GCA_023529015.1 Papaver nudicaule
ACAAAATGGAAGGTTAGTTACGAAGCACTTCCAATTTACTGAAAAAACTACAGTCTCCAATCTGACAGATTATTTTACACATAACGTACCTGAAAGGAAGTGTCAACAGTCGTCCAATTGCCATTGGTGGAGAGCGTCTGCTGCCTCATGAGTTCCAACATGCGGTGAAAATGTTGTGTGATGGCCCAAAAGCATGTAAGTTGAACAAACACAAACATCGTGATCACACAGGTTAAAATTCATATTTTAGTGTTGGTGTTCGATGCTATATAACATACATCATTTGTTAATTCCCCTTCTGGCTCCAGTAGTTTATGAAATTGAGCACAACTCAACAAGGATCCCGAAAATGGACTGTCATTGCTATGCCATACAAACAACAAAAACAACACGAGAGTCATAGTTATATATTCAATATATACAAGGACAGCCCAAGGAAAAAATAAAGGATACACCGGGGGTTCTCACCCTTTTTGCAAGAAATCATTTAGACTGTCTACATCCTCCTTTGCTATTGGCAAGCCCCTTCTAAAAGTTAGGAAATTATCCTTCATGTTTATGGATGTCTGCACCTTATCAATCCCTTTCCCAGCATTCTTATCAACCATTTTCCCAATATTCCTATCAACCGCAACCACATCTGGTGACTTCACATCTGTGGAAAACTTAACCCTCTTCATAGCCGACTCAGGCTCGTTTAAATCAGCCTCATACATACCTTTCATACTGACAATTCCACGACTAGTCATTCTAGGTATAGTTTCTTCAGGAGTAGTAAATAGTTTCTTACCACAATCGTACATTTTCGTTTTCTGGATGTCAACCTACGAATCAGTAGAAAGTGAAATAAATAATTCAAAAACAAAATAAACAAGTCGAAATTAACAACTCCTGATTTTTCCCAATCTCTAACCTTAAATACCAAAAGTGGCATATTAACAACCCATAGTCTTTCAACAAAACATAATCTTGGACACCAAAAGAAAACATACTGAACAACCCTAAGGTCAAACAACTGAAACCCTTAATCTTAGACAGCAAAAATAAATACATAACCAGTAAATCAATCGAACCTTAATTTTGAAAACCGTTTTGGTAGAGCACCGAGGAAACATGAATAAACTAATGGCGCAGCAAATACTTACAACAATTTTATCGACAACATGGAATTAAATAAACCAACCTTGTCGCTTATCGCACTTTGAAATAAAACAGATTCCTTGTAAAGATGTTCAACTGGCGTGCTAAGATCCTCTGTATCTTGGCTTCCTGAAGGATGGCTGAATCCAAGATTAAACTCTTCCATTAGTTGAGGATTGACTGGAGGAGAACACTGTTATAGCAAAAGAGACACAAACTCAGTTAAACGTTCATTGGGAATATCATTTCACCGGTTAGATTCATGTGGTTTTGGATATAGTTAACTTTTCTTTGCTAACTCATTGTCCTTATCAGTGAGATTAAGACAGATCACATGCAAAATAATGAAATATAACCAAGAATTCTAACGTAACAACAATTTGAAAATCGCTTACTGTTCCTTTCTGCATTGATACCATTCCCTTCAATATTTTTTCTATCATCTCCTGCAATCTATCCTTCTGAGCATCCTGAGTGGTGATCTTCATCTCTAAACTACCCACCACACCAGCAAGTCTTTTAATTTCCCTATGTAATCCATCATCATCCAGGGAACCAGAACGTGAAGCCGGTGCTCCCTTTTCCGTGAGTAATTTGCTTTCAAAAGAATCTTCATCCATTGAATTCTCAAAAGAATCTATTCTTGCCACACCTTCACCCTCTAATTTATTTTCTTCCACTCATTCAGCCTCTGAAGCATTCAGGGAATCTTCTTTTACAACTTCCCGAACAATAAAATCACTACTGAAACGACCTTGGGATGCCACCCGCTCAGACTGCATTAAGTATTCAGTATACTCTGATCGTTTCACTGTTTCAACTAGTTGGTTATGGTTGATTGTTTTAAGGCACAACACCTTAAGCATAAGGGGCCGCCAAAATAGACCATTAGACACTTTTTCTCCCCACGTTTCAAGCACTCCCGGGAACAGAGCAAGGAACCAAACCTACAATACAAACAAAACTATTAAACAAATTTGCCAAAAATATTAGCAGTTCATAAAATATCTAGCCAATCCCTCTTACCACCAAAACTTGTGGCATTCCTTGTGGCTTGACAGACTGCACAACTACACCACGCAGATGTTCTTGTTGTTCATTTTTAGCTATTTTTTTAATTTGGAAATCAAAGGCAGATACACTTTTACAAAAAGTGCTCTTGTACACTCTTTCACCCCCACGGATAATTGTTGAAATCTGAGAGGTTCTCCACCAAATGCCATAGATCTGCATCAATATAATGGATGTCTTGTTTCCCCAGTAAAAACATGTGGACAACATATATTAAGGCCACTTTTACCCTATCCGCAGCTTCACATGGAACCGGTTCCTTGTTGATATATATTTTCCTCCGCCTATTCATTTTATCCGATCCTGGGTACTTCTTGTAATCCCTATTGCAAGCAACCGTTTTGAAAATAAGGAAATCATATAAATCCATTCCTTTCGTTTTTTTCTTTCTAGGAAAATGCTTATCCATGAGTTTCGACTTCCCAGCTGGAACGATGAAATCTCTATCCGATAATTGTCTAAAGTTGAGACCGGATATCAGAGCAAAGTCTTCCTTTCGGAAACACAATTCTCTATTTGATTCTTGAATATTAAACCAGATTTCATCATCTGTTCTTCTTTCAGGTTCGACATTGATCCTCCTGCTCATCAAAAAACAAAATACCGCTGCAGACCATTTTTGTTTTGCTGGCATGTCCATCAGATACCCAATTGCAGTTTCACGGAACTGTGCTTCCTCAGTTTTAGACATTACACTCCACACATCTCCAAGTGTAATCAAGCTGGAGTAATTGTTAATTTTGCAGCATGCCTTCCTTAAATATTTGGGGTAAATATACCTACTAAAAACACAATAAAGAGTTGAACGAAACACTGATCAAGTTGCAAATAAATGGTACACAAGTGCTGAAAATCGTCGGTTTTACCAAGATTGTTAGTCAGCGTAAGGCGAGTTTGTTGAGTTGTCATTATTATCGCAACCAGTTGTCATTATTATCGCAACGACAGACATGATAAGAGTGCCGAATAACCACATAAAAGAGGGTATGAAAGATCCATTCAACATCCTTTTTACCTGTCCTCAGCTGCAGAGTCCTCCACAACTGCCGAGTTATCGAAAGCTGCAGAGTTTCTTCTACGACTTGTTTTCCCATTCTTGGGACGCTTCTCTTTCTCGGCCAGTTTCCCAGAATCCATTATTTAGAACCTACCACCACAAGTTTGAATTATTCGGAAAAAAAAAACATTATCCGCACATACTATAAGAAAATATACCATGAGCAAATTCTTACTGGACTATTGAGGTGAAAATTAAGCAGATTTGACAAACCATCCAGCCTATTCATTTTACTAGCCTTTTTCAGCTAGCATACAAATACTGTATATGCGAGGACGTAAATTTAAACATATTACAGTACAGTTTCATTCGGCAACCAAGCGTATACGTATAATTTGGACAATTACCCCAAACATTTTGCACTCAACTTTATATTGCATAACAATAACCTAGCAATCGCGATAGTCCTATGCCAAAAAAAAAAAAAAACTTCGGTTGAAAGACGGAATTGCTGATAGGTTACCTTCAAAATCATATTTGGGATTTTTTTTTTGTGATTCCAAAATAAAATCAATCAATTCTAATAGAGATATCGATTACCTTATTTTTTTGGTTAAACTCCGTTTTCGTTGATTAATCGGTCTGGACGAATAATTAATCTTGACTGGATTCTGAATCCCTAGAAATCAGCGTTTTGAATCCCTCGAAATTAATCTTGACTGGATTCTGAATCATGGTAGAGGAGATCGAATTGAAACTGTTAACCCTAGAAACACCGCTTACCAAGATCACATCGACCTCTTCTTCCTCTTTGTCTCTCGATCTCTTCTCTTCTCTTCTCACTCTCTTTCTCTCTCTTTCTCACATATATATAGATTAGAATAAATGTCCGGACACTCGATATCTCAGTGGCATAACCGTATATAAGACTTCATAGTTTGACCCTATGAGTCACTAATCTACTATGAGTCATTATGAATAATTTCCGTCTAAAAACGGGCGTTCCTATGGTTACACGTCCACTCTTGGTCAATAATTCCAGGTGGGGTAGGTATAATGGTTTGGAGCCTTTCCTCTAAAATAGCTTTGTTGGTATATGCTCCATGACCGACACATATGGGCTGATCTCATGGGCTATTTTGTATTCCCTATACTCATATGGGCCAACCGATTATTGTCCCTATATAAACGCATTAGGGTTCAGCAACTTTTACCTTCCTTATCAAAACTCAAACACAGCCACCAAACACACAGCGGCGGCACATAGCTACCTTCCTCCATTATAGATCTTCTTCACCACCACTGTCATCTTCGGTACCACCGCTTAATGAATGGGTTATAAATGGATAATGGGTTTTGTCTCTCACAAACCGTGGAGGGACAAAGGGAAAACAGTTGATTTGAATGAATCGGTTTGTGCGAACTCGGAATTGGAGGTTTCTTTCCGGTGCTCATGGGTTTCTTTCCGGTGCTCATGGGTTTCTTCTAATGGATGTCATATTCTTTTTGTAAGTTTCATTAGTTGAAGAGTAAGTATCAAAGATCTGCTGAAATCAGTTTCAAATTTAGTTTTTTTTGAATGACTAATCTGAATTTATTCCTCTGTCTGTTAATGTAGACGAGGTTGGCATACCATCGAGAATCAGGCATACCTTGGAAGCGAATTCCAAAATTTCTCTCTATACGCCTTAAGGACAGAATTAGGTACTATGTTCTTTAACCACCATACCAAATGATCAAGTTTATTTGAGCTTTGTGTTTGAAGTATTTGTTTCATGACATTTAGATTTATAAACAAACATGAAAAAATCTTCTTTAGATGGTCCTTGGTGTGAAACTGTCATGTGCAAATGTTAGTTCTTTTTCAAAATGTACATTCAGAAGCTAAAAATTAGTTGATGTTAACAGATTGTAAGCCCATTCATAAAAATTGTCAACAACTAATGCTTGGATCCTCTAGATGCACAACATGCAACTCTTTACTAACATTAGCTTTTTGTTTTTCCATGAAGGGGGTGGAATTATTGTCTTAAGAACAATTGGATTGCGGACACGATAGCGAAAGCTTCATAAATGTCATGGAATTGATAACCTGAATGCATCTTAGCCACGAAAGAAGGCTCAGCTTGCTCTCGTATCTTGTAGTTTCAATGTTGCACACCCAAATGCCATACTCGTAACTGAGCAACACAACATTTTTGTCTACCGGATTAAACCTACTATCTCAACTGATTGCCATAATGACTTCTCTTCTCATGAGTAAGTCTAATATTTCTGATTTCCATTGATTCTTGTGTATATGTTTCAAGTCCTGTTTGACTAAATTCACCAAGACATAGTAGGCTGCTGACTGTGATCCGTTTGTTTGCCCTTGCAGAAGAAAACAAAGTTTTGTTGTGGTTTAAAGGAAACAACCTTAGAAAAAATTATAATGCTGCGAGATTCCAAGATTCGCAAGCAATTCCATATCCGAGGAGAATTGAAAGCTTTCGGAGACGGTCAGAAATTATTTGGAGCTTGAAGGATAATATATCATGTCGTCCAACTATTTTCTTACTTTGCTGTTTGCATTTAAGATGTGAGTTCTGTTTACTTGCCTGCTTTGATGTTTCAAGTATGATGAGTTCGAAGTTCTTAGTTCATGTGCATGTAAATGAAGCATTGATGATTTATGGTTCTATGCAGAGAGATCATCAGTGAAGAGCTTAGTTGTGGTTGGGCAGGTGCGAGGCAGCAGAGGTCAACTGTAGGTGAGGAAGCTGAGGCCAAGATGGAGAATCTTATCAAATGGGATGGAGCCAAGCTTTTACCTGCTTCATCGAGAAAAAGTCTTCTTCGGTATACATCAAGTGTAGGACTACTCAAACCTGTTTGAAATATAAGCGGATTATGAACTACTCAGGAACCGATTGCAAATGCAAGTGGAAAGACTTCATGAGGTCCACTGTCTTTGTTGGTTTTGTCAAGGAATTGGAGGAGATTTAGTCATCAGTAAAGGGTTCTGCTATGCTTGAAGCTGGATTATGGACTGTACAGCAGTTCAATTTTAGAAGACTGCAAGTTCGATTATGGATAAGTTGTTGTAGGATTTCTTAGCAATAACTGTACAGCAGTTCGATTTTAGAAGACTGCAAGTTTGTTTTTGAGACTTTTGATTTTGTAGTAGTTAAACAGAAATGTGGAATTATAGATCACTGAAACATTAAAGTTTAATCTTCTGTATTGATAGACAATTTTCTTACATGGAGCAACTATTGGGGTCTTTCGGCACATATACAAGTGAAGGTTTCAACACTGGACAACCTTCTTTTATGGACAGCAAGCAGTACACAGTTTTGTCAACAACAGACTATCTTCTTTTTTTCTTTTTCTTTTTTGCATCTTTCTGCCATAATATTTTGGCAAATTCTAGTTCAGTTGCTGAATTTTGGGGGTTTTTCGTTAGCTCTTCATGATATATTTGTGTAGCTCTTTGAGTCTGTCACTGTTATGATGGTATGTTGAAAGCTTATGACTCTCTTTAGTTAATGCATACATTAGTATTTCACACACACAATCATGTAACAGACGCACCCTCTCCTAAGCACTATAGCTTAAATCAGAATTTCAACCAATTGGCTCCAGCCAAAAAGCCATGACCTTCCTTGAATTATTAGATTTCAATAAACAAACAAAGCTGGAAAAATAGATTGGAGTTGTACCTTCTTCTCAATTTGATAGCAAGGCATGCTGCTCTAATCCACTTTGCTAGTTTCTTTAAAGATTTTGCCGTGTTTAAGTCCATTATTACCAACACTAGAGTTTGTGCAAACTCCGTTTGAGCCAACTCCTAAACCAGCAGCAATTGTGGTTAGATGTTGGTAATACTGAGTAAACACTTTGAGAAAATCCAACAGATTAATCACCGGGGCAAATCCAACTGAAATCGGAAGGAAAAAAATAATGTTTTCTACCATATTGTTAAGGTCCTCAAACACAAGGAAGAACACAAAGATAAATTAGAGAACCCTAGATAAAACCCTTTGAATTGGGGGTTAGCCACCAATATAGAACCCTAATGAGATATAATCCTTTGACTTGGGAATTAGCCACCTCTCTTGTAAACAAGATATAAAGAAACTGGGTTTGTATTGCAGGTGCTATGACTGAATCAGCAGTAATAGTTGAAGTATTAATTGCAGATAATAGTAAAGACGCCATAAGTTTCTCTGCGCAGTAATTTTTGCATGGGAGTAGTATCCAAGACCATTAATGCGGAGGAATTATTACCAATCAATTTTATGTCTACGCCGTTAAATTTGAACTTCATTAACAGCTTCTCAAAATCCCAGGAAATAGGTCCTAAAGTACGTAGCCATTGTACCCCTAAAACAGCGTCACAACCACTAATAGCCAATACGTGAAAATCAATATTGAAGTGATGATTTTGTAACTGAATAGGTACATTCAAACACAGTCCTTGAGTACTAAGTTTACCACCATCACCAACCGTAACACACAAAGAAGTATCTTTAGACTGAATGCGAAAACCACACTTTTTAGCCAATGTTGGACTCAGAAAATTATGAGTAGAACCAGAGTGTACTAATATTATAAGCGGTTGAGCTTTCGAAACACCAGTTATACGCATAGTTGTAGGAGAAGCAGAACCCATAAGTGAATGCATAGATACGGAAGGATCTGTTACCTCTTGAGTAGTAAACCCATCATCTAAAATATCAAGAGTTTGGTCATGACATTGCTCATTATCGATCACAGTAAGCTCAGCATCTGGTGGACCTTCTAATAACAACAAACTAGGCTTCACACGAACATGACCAGGCTTATAAAGTTCATCACAATAAAAACAAAGACCCTTCTCTCTTTTTTCTTTCATTGTCTCCCACGAAACCTTTTTAAAACCCGAAGGTAATGGATTTTTCTTCAACTGAGGGTTATGATGAGGTGTAATTGATGACCTAAACTGGTTAGATCTCGACATTTGTTTTGCAGCTGTCGATAATACCGCTTCTTGATTGAGTGCCTTCTTAAAAGTCGAAGCCAAAGTAGGTGGTTCAAGTAGTTTCACAACAGAACCAACCTCACGTTTCAAAGAAAGGATGAAAAAAATTAATCAAGTGGCTTTCAGGAAAATCTACAAAATTCAAAAGACGTTCAAAGTCAGGGATGTGATCTTGAACAGTACCATTTTGTTTGATTGTGCTAATTGCTATCTTAGGATCGACCAATATGTCAGGAGAAAATCGTTCACGAACTAGAGAGCAAAACTGTTGCCATGTTGGATTTTGAATTGTAGTCTTCTTCCATCGAAACCACGCATTAGCATCTCCCTTAAGGTGTGCAGCACCTAGTTGAACCTTCATATTATTAGCATTACTATGCCAGGTAAAATATTGCTCAGCTTGAAATATCCAACCATCCGGGTCATCACCATCAAAAGTATAGAACTTTAAATTAACTGGTGGAGCATGAATAGGGGTTTCAAGAATTCCAGACCCGTTATTGTTATTTGTATTACGGGATTTCCAGTACCATTGGTATGAGCATCTTGAACTATGAGCTGAGGAAGAAATTCTTGAAATATAGTACATAGCGAGTTTTTGAGTTCTGTGCTCAATGCTTTTGTCAAGCTTGATGTCAGAGTTTTTTCATGTTCAGCCAGATCAATCTTACAATTAGCTCTATTTTCTTCGCGAACTAACTTGTCGTCAGCACGAAATTTCTTGACTTGTTCTTCATTGTGCTCGTGACCTTTGGTGACAGTCTCAACAAGTTTGTCAAGCTTCTCTGTCATACCAATAATTATATCTTGTACGCTCTTGAGATGTTCTGTATAAGATATTGTAAAAGAGAAGAAAAAAAATTGGGCTAGATTTTGAGTAAAACCTAAACCTGCTCTGATCCAGATCGATGTTAGGGTCCTCGACCAAAACACAAGGAAGAACACAAAGATAAACTAGAGAACCCTAGATAAAACCCTTTGAATTGGGGGTTAGCCACCAATATTGAAGCAAGAATTGAGAGAAAGAACAAGAAGAAGTTTAAGAAACTCAATTGTATTAATTCTATGTCTATTACAAACCAAAAAGCCAGTATTTATAGCTCACGCAAACTGGAACTCAAGTTAATAAAACTGAAAATAAGGAAATCTATTTAAATTAATAACTTGCAAACTAAATATGGTAAGTCTAATAAAGGGAAACAAGTGTATGGTACGGAGTCGGAACACATATTTAGGGCTTTTCTGAAATTGAGAAATTAGGTGTTTACCTATGAGAAGATTGATTTATTTTATTAATTTTTTGAAAGATGATGATAGGTTTGATGTTGAAATGGAAAGCAGGGAAAAATGCCGACTTCTGGTAAAGGGGAAATCAGTTCTGCTTCTCTCTTTTGGTTCTCTTTCCCCATTAATACGTGGAATATATAAATCCAGTCATAACGCCACAGTAACACTCCACCTAAGCACGCGAGGAAGTACTGTGGAAGGTGTGTGGTGTACAAACGTCCAGTCATATAAAGAGTTTCTGTTTTTTTTTTTTCGAAAGAAAGGTCGTAACCATCATATATTAAGATTGTTGTTGTTATGGTTACACAAAAGGCAGACTGCATGACCAAAGATGCTCACACAAGATCATTTAACATCCCAAAATACATTACATGAACTTGTTTATAACCAACTCCAAGCACACATTCGAAGGTGACCCTAAGGACATAGCCTTCATGTGCCATGGTCATCCACAAGAATGACCTGATCTGCTGAAAGTGCAATTCAACACAGACAAGCCTGAGCCGTGTTAATTGTAAACCACCCTTCATAGGAAACCTGAAACGAAAATCACACCCAAGCAAAACAGCACACCTATGCACACCTAACAAGCAAAAAACAAGGACATGAAAACAAAGAAGGTCGTAACCAGACCACCAGGCAAGACACCAGTAAGGGACGCAACAATTCTTCTAGAGAGTTTCTGGTTTCTGCTTCCTGCTTTTTTTTTATTTTTCATTTTTTTAAGAAACGGCCTCATATATTAACATAAGTGAAGTGGCACAAGTAGGTTACATGAAAGTGTTCAAAGACACAATGGGATGTAGATGTAGTACAAGTAGAACTCAAAAAAACATATTAAGCATTGAAAAACCCTTATGAACCTATACTTCAACGGACTCTTAATGAATATGAAAGTCTTCGTTAATAGTCCCGTGACAAGGTGGAGTGAACGAATGCACCAACAAAAATAAAACCACATTATGAAGAGAAAAAAAAACATTGGACAGTGTATAACTCTTATTTGTTTCGAAGAAGGATACTGTTGGTGCAAAAAATATTACCCCAACGATCTTCGATTGATGTGAAACCTTGATTGAATATCCGCCGTTCCTTGAACTTCTTGAAGATATTGATTGAAAATGGTGGGGGGTACCTGCAAAGACACTCCGATGCTAAAGTCAAGCAGAGTTCTAGCAGATGTATATGAGAAGAGGAAAAAAAGTGTACCTTTTGAGTTGGAAATTGACCTCTATTTATATGGTGAAAACCATATCTAGGTCATCTATCCAAGAAAATTTCTTCTCCCCTTTATCCTCCTTGGTAGGATAATTATCTTCCACAGAGTTAAATAATTATTATCTTTAATAATAATTATCTTGAAAACCCTAATGGTATTTACCTTTTATGATGACTAGATTCATGATAGAATTGGTTACTATCAGAATCCTTCTTCATTTATCTTCTTTGCTAAGATAAATATCTTCCATAGAGTTAAATAATTATTATCTTCAATAATAATTATCCTGAAAACCCTAATTGTATTTTACCCTCATGGTGACTAAGTTCATGATAGAATTAGTTATCTCATCTAACCATAAGATAATTCTCTTCATTTATCCTCTATGCTAGAATAAATTCTATCTTAGATAATTATCTCTGACCATAATTATCTCTAACCATATAATTATTTTTAATATAATTATATAGTTATCTTTATCTAGCAGATTATGGGCCATAAAAGACTATCCATGGCTCCATAATTAATTGGACTTCCTTAATAAGTAATTGGGCTTCTATAATAAACCATGGACTTCCACAATAAGTCCAGACCGGGCTTCCATAATAAGACATGGACTTCCACAATAAGTCCAGACTGGGCTTCCACAATAAGCCATGGACTTCCACAATAAGTCCAAACTGGGCTTCCACAATAAGCCATGGACTTCCACAATAAGTCCAAACTGGGCTTCCACAATAAGCCCTGGACTTCCACAATAAGTCCAAACTGGGCTTCCATAATAAGCCATGGACTTCCACAATAAGTCCAAACTGGGCTTCCATAATAAGACATGGACTTCCACAATAAGTCCTAACTGGGCTTCCATAATAAGCCATGGACTTCCATAATAAGTCCAAACTGGGTGGCTTCCATAATAAGCCATGGACTTCCATAATAAGTCCAAACTGGGTGGCTTCCATAATAAGCCATGGACTTCCACAATAAGTCCTAACTGGGCTTCAATAATAAGCCATGGACTTCCATAATAAGTCCAAACTGGGTGGCTTCCATAATAAGCCATGGACTTCCACAATAAGTCCATACGGGGCTTCCAGAATAAGCCATGTTTGAGTTGCATGGGAACCATGTGTAATTTGCACGTGCACCATTAATTTTTTATGGTACAAACAGATACCATAACATGGTTAGATGATACTATTTTGACATTGTCGCACCGTTTTTTTCATAACTTTTAAACGACAAAGAATTTGAAACTAATTTTTGGGTATCATGTTATCTTTATAAATATCTACTTAACTACCGAAAATGAGCGCATTGTGAGACGTATAACGCCACCATATACCATTTATAGTTTTAACCGTCGAATCAAAAGAAATCAACGGTTAACTTTCAAAATGGTAACGGGTGGTGTTATACGTCTCGGAATGTGTTCATTTTTGGTAGAAAATCACATGGCTTCTTGATTTTGAGCGGATAAGAGTGACACGTGATCACTGACAAGTAATACCTTTTTCGTTGTAGTCTTTGTCGGATGACACGTGTAGAATCCAGGCCCATCTCGAAGATATTTTGCGGCCTAGATACTAGATCTGCAACATATAAACTATCCCTCTATAAATCCATTTCCCTCGTATTCTCCGTTCGCTCACAAACCACCATTAGAGAGAGAAGAGAAATCTCTCCCCCCACCCCCGTGGCGTAGTAGACAGTCAATTGAGGGAAGGAGAACCTAAATTAGGGTAAGTAAATCGAACCCATACCCTTGTTTTACAGTAAATTTCCTTAATCGAAGTTGCAAAATCAGCTGTTTTGGTTGAGGATTTGTTAGTTAGGTCAAATATAAATGCTTGTCTGTTTTTCTTACTGTTTATGCTGTTACTTTCTGCTTTCTCTTGTTATTATTGCTTAGTTAGAGTTATGTCCCATCTGAACTTGTACTTAGTTTTGTTGACAATTTGAGGTTTTTGATTGAAATTGTTTCAGTAAAGGAAACCCTAGTTTTGATTTTATGCTGTAAACTTACTGTCTTTTTGAAATTTAGTTGTCTCCACCACTGGTGGTGGTGGTGGTGGAGGAGGTTGGCAGGGCATAGAGGGAGACAGCTTTCTAGCTGGTTGCATTGAGTTTTTTCTGAAATCCTCACTTTGATAGAGTACAACAGCTTTTTATCGTACTATGCCGTATCTTTGGCTTTATTCAATATCTTAATGGAAATTTAGGATCATGTTTAGTTCTAGTATAGAAGCTTTTTTTCTGAACATAGATTGAAGCTCGGTTTTATCATTTTCACGGATAATTCACTACTGCCGAAACTAGTGATTTAGTTGTCTTACTCTACCACTGGTGGTGGTGGTGGAGGTTGGCGAAGGCATAGGGGGGACACAGCACTTTCACAATGCCAGGCTCGGGGGTGGCGGTGGACAACCGCCTCCCGGCTTAGCTCGTTGCATTGTGTATTCGAACACTTTGCTTCTGGATAGAGTGCATTGTAACCTATATCGTTAGTATTTTAACTTAGTATCATCTGTTAAGTACCAAGTATAAAAACTATTTTATAAACTTAAATTGAGTGGCGCAAGTGGGTCAGCCACTAGGTTTGCTACTGCCAGGGAATTTGACTCTTCTAGAAATTTAGTTAGTGGTTAAGTATGACACTGTGATTTGTTGCTTCAGATAGTTGCTTTAGATTTTTGAGACACTAGAGGGAAGCAATGCCCTCGACTTAGTTGCTCCACCACTGGTGGTGGTGGCGCTGGTGGTTGACGATGCCAGGGTCCAGGAAGCTGGTGGTGCAACTACCACCCGGCTTAGCTCGTTGCATTGAGTATTTGAAATCTTTACTTTTTGATAAAAGGCATCATAACTTACACCATTAGTGCCTTAGCTGTCTCCACCACTGGTGGTGGAGATGGTGGAGGAGGTTGGCAGGGCATAGTGGGAGACAGCGCTTTAACGATGTCAGGATATGGGGGGTGGTGGCAGAACTGCCGTCCTTGCATTGAGTTTCTTTGAAATCTTCACTTCGATAGAGTACGTATCA
>JAJJMA010338674.1:0-16027 GCA_023529015.1 Papaver nudicaule
CAACTTCTGAAGGCATCTTGTGAAGAGAAGATAACAATGACCACTGCGTGGAAAAAGTGCAAGAACCAATCAACATTGAATCTAATTAAAGAAAAGATAGCTATGAATACATCGAGGAATAAGTACAAGTACTAGCAAAAATTGAATCTAATTGAAGAGAAAAGACTACAGTTGAGACCACGGTGGTTATGGAAGGCATATGATAAGAAGAAAGAGAAAGTAAAGATGTACAAGGATAAGTTTCCATTTCGAGATAAAAGATCGTATGATGTGAAGAAAGATAAATCCAAGATACACCGTGAGAAGATCAAAGAGAAAGACAAGATGCA
Source organism: Papaver nudicaule (assembly GCA_023529015.1). Taxonomy (NCBI): domain Eukaryota; kingdom Viridiplantae; phylum Streptophyta; class Magnoliopsida; order Ranunculales; family Papaveraceae; genus Papaver; species Papaver nudicaule. The sequence continues at coordinate 330 of JAJJMA010338674.1, forward strand.
GAAGAATGAGTTTACTTTTCGAGATAATGGCTCGTATGATGAGAAGAAAAAGAAAGCCAAGATGCATAATAAGTTTATGTTTCAAGACAAAGACAAAATTTTGTATGATGAGAAGAAAGATAAAGCCAAGATGAATAATGATAAGTTTACTTTTCAGGATAAAGACAAGGTATCGTTTCATACATTGAAGGAGTCGATTTCTCACAAGATTATGCAATTAATTAATGGTGATTTTAATAGCACAAGCAGAATTTCGAGAAGATCCAAGAATCAACAAGAAAGTTCCCTCCAGAAGAGTTGTCCAATTAAATGCTCTGGACCGCCTATATGATCCAGGTCCAACAAGTGCTACTCGACCCAAGATATACTACACCTGAGGTAAGCTGCTAAACTCTCAAACTAGGGGCAACGAACGTTCATAAAAATCTAAGGCACATTTACCCAAACCCACATGTCTCTCTCATTCTCGTTGAAGGTTGTCGAAATAAATGCTAAGGGCAAAGTTGTCACTCTGGATTGCCCCTTGTCGGAATAAATACCGGGGCCAAATTCGTCATTCTACATAGTCCCTTCTGTTGGAATAAATACTAGAAGCAAGTCGTCATTTTTTTATATCCCTTTTGTCAGAATAATACTAGGGGCAAAGTCGTCATTTTTTTGGAGAACTCCTCGTGTTTCGTAGAGAAAAAAAAATCAAAAAAAAAAGAAGAAAAAACATAAGAGGGCAAATCATCATTCTGAAAGGCCCTCGTGTTTGAGGAATACAAGGGAGAGGAAAAACAAGGGGCAAATCATCATTTGGAAAGGCCCTCATGTTTGAAGAATATAAAAGGAACGAGAAATGAACTGGGGGCAAAATTGTCACTTTGAATAGGCCCTATATTGAATCGAATCATTGGAAGAGGAGAAGAGTTTGACTTGATCAATATAGGCCCTCGTGTTTTTTTTTGAAAAAAGAGTCGTTGGGGATCTGACGGTCAAGAAAAACTAGGAAGATGGATGGTTAGATGTTGAGGTGTAGAGGGGGTGTAAAGAATGAAAGGTCAAACGGTCATATTTCTGGGACGGAAACTCAGTTTCCGCAGGAGTTCTGTGCGGGAACCGAGTTTCCGTAAAAAAAAATTATGCGGGAATTGAGTTTCCACCTCGCATCTGTATCTCTATTGCCTGCTACGGATGCGTAGCACCAACTAGAGAAATCCATCTCTATCTCTATAATATAGGGAATTTTTACACCATAGTAGTTGCTCTTCTCCATTTCTCCAAGACATCTCTATAAAACATGAACCATAGTGCTTGCTCTTACTCATCTGTAGACTCTATTTTTTCTGAAGATGATGTGACTGATGAAGATTATGTGCTCTTTGGAGATGATTATGATGATGAAATGACTAGTGGTTCTGAAACAGGTGAAATGGAAGCAGCTAATGGTGTTGAAGCAAATGATGAAGAACGCGAATATGACTCGGATGAAGAATCCTTTGTGCTATCTGAAGATGATGAGGTAGTTGAACCCCTTGATTAGTACTATGTTGTAACTTCCTTTGCAATTGAATTATGTTTTAATTTTTATATGGATAGTGTTAGTTAAAAGTATTATCAAAGCATTCATATTAGAAATGAAATTTTCATTAACTAATAACGTCGATTTAAACATCCGCTCATTCGAGTAATGTGTTTGTTACACTTTTTAGGAGAAAATTACGAATGAGTATTCCTCAAAGGAATTACATTGAAATTAAAAAATGAAAATGAACTTCTAAATAACTTCAATGATTACCCATAACTCAACCTACATACTTGGTTGCGAGAAAATCCTTGAGCTCATGGTAATGTGCTTCGTACTCGAATTCCTTTCCTTTACATTGTTTCCATAGCTTCAAAGTCCTAGCTAGAACTTCATCATCCCCAGTATAAAAAACCCCAAGTCGATCTCTGACCAATCTCCCCATGTGCATAAATTCATGGATGTTTTTGTGTATGATATACCATCGCGCTGACAACCCATTTGCATCTCGCACAAATTCTTTAGATTCTTTCTTGAAGTCGTGTTCGACATAACTCCACAATTCTGACCAATTGACCCAACCACGACTTTGTCTTAATTCTTCCGGTTTTGGATAGTACCACATCACGTTTATACAGATACATTTATCTTCATCCCTTGTAAATGGAGCGAAACTCGGTTTGATCCTTCGTGTTGATTGAGGAGGAGATAATGGTTTTTGAGATGAAGAGTAATCATAATAGTATTCATCAACTATCTTCTCAATGAAGTTTCGATATTGATATCTGCGAGGAGGAGATAATGGTGTTGAGATGGTTTCCTTTGGTTTCCGTAGTAAAGATAGTATCTCTTGTGGTGATCGAGTTGGCCTTTTGGTAACGATGAACTTGACATTGTAGATTGATTGAGATAAAGATGAATACTCAACGACTAGTTTTTTTGAATTTTGAATTTTGGGGATTTGAAAAAACTAGCCGTTATGAGGTGTAGAGGGAGTGTAAGAACAAGTATTACTCAATCAAAATGACACAAGTAAAAATAAAAAACTCAACATAATTTTTCATTAATTGAAACAACAACTACAATGGAATAAGTTTTCCTTAATTGAAACAACAACTACATTGCAAAGATGAAAATAAACAACAAGTAATCTACTAACATTGCTCTAACTTTCATAATTGAAATAACAACTACATTGCAAAGATAAAAATAAACATCTTGCCCTAATTTTCATAACATTGCTCTAAAGAAGACTTATATTCCATAATCATGACCGGCGATTGCAATCATTCTTTCATAACATTCACCAAACTTGAATGCCCGGTGGTTGAGGTCATAGAATCGTGCCAGAGATTGTAAGACCAATTGTCGGCGTGATGCAACTCTATGTCTCCGGCGAATATCATTCATAATTCTTACAAAATCCAAGATCTCTCTGCTAATTAATGCCCATCGGTTTCTAATTCCATTTTCATTTCTACCATTTGGATTCTTTGTAGCATTCACAAACAAATTAAAAACACGAGTCCAAAACGGCGTTTCTCTTTGTAGCCCCACAACATTTTCCGTTGATACATGAATGAAACAATTAGTAATAGCAAAAAAGGTCAAACGGTCATATTTGTGGGACGGAAACTGGGTTTCTGCCAAGCTGTAGGGCGAAAACTGAGAATCCGCGTAAAGTAAAATACGAGAACTCGGTTTCCACTCTGCGGATACTCGATATCCACCTCGCTTCCATATATCTCTATTGCCTGCTACATCTGTGTAGCAGGCAATAGAGATATGGATGGATTTCCATAGATTATAGAGAACCATAGTGGTTGGAGATTTTTTGTAAAAGGGTCGTTAGTTTTGGATGAAATAAAGGTCTGGGTCGTGAAAGTGTATTTTGATGGGTTTGGGTCGTAGACCAACTTTGACTGTTTAATGTGATTACTAAAATGCCCTTATAAAAATGTTAAAGACATCGTATCCTAACGGTGCTGGGTTTATTTTACGCAGCATATGTCAGTTCGTTAACATTGAGAAAGGCAAATCTGCAACAGCTCTTCACGACGGTGCTGATAAGTGATAATAACATTGAGAAAGGGCAAAACTTGAAATCAGCAGATATGTATGGTTAAAAGTTCTTGTCATTGAACCAAGAAAGAATCTAAATGCTGAAGTTCATAGACCATATACTGAAATCAACAGTATCTGTGGAAACTTTAACCAGATTTAGACTCCAATTCTGTTGCTGCGGCTGCTGAAGTTCGGTGAGTTTGATTGCCGAAGTTTTGCATTGAATTAACTTGATATATTTCGATCCAAGTACACTAATGTCATCATGGAAGAGCACTACCATCACTGGTTACATCTACTACCATCAATTGGGAATTTGACCGAATCAATACCCAATTTTTCGAAAACAATTTTATATCCTAATAGTTGCAGTATAAGTGTAGAACAAATAGTCATCAGTTATATGAGATTGGCTTACTTTTTTTTTTGGATGGTTGATTTGATTACTTACCTTCGTCATTGTCATCTGTAACTTGGGAATCAAAATCGATCTCGCTTTTTTCAATTTCTTCTTTGCCGTGATTTGAGTTGATTTTCTCCGTGGATCTCGTGTAACAGAAGGTCTGAAAAGGAGGTGATCTTCACCTTATTTAAAAGGTCAACTAACGGCTCATCTAACGGTCTTCTTTAGTCTACGACCCAAACCCATCAAAATACACTTTCACGACCTAAACCTTTATTTCATCACAAACAAACGACCCTTTTACAAAAAATCTCTAGTGGTTGCCCATCTCTATATTATAGGGATTTCTCTATAATCAATGAACCATAGTGCTTGTTCGTGGCAGCCTTGTAAAAAAAAGCACCAACCGAAATGACACATCCGGTGTGGAAGTAGTTCCATGTCTGTATCTTTCATTTTCGGGGGTCATCGGGTTTTATATGTTCGCCATATGACTGACCTACATATAAATTGACATTACGCGCGAGATCTCTCACTGAAGTTTCCTTTTTGGCGCGGTGGTTTTGAATTCATCAACAATCTTTCACTTGGATCTATTAGGGTTTAAGGTTTCACTTATTTCTCCCGCTGGTCATACATTTCAGATTTTTAGTTTTTAAAACTTCCATTCCTTAATCTGATTTGATGTTTCGATTTCTATAATTTGAAACTTTAGGGTTACAGAAAACTAGGGTTTAACATATGGGAAACAACAAGGTTACAGAAGAATTAATGATGACTGTTCGATCTGTTATCGGTGAAGACTTCTCAGACATGGATATAATCCGTGCTCTTCATATGGCAAAGAATGATGTTACGGCTGCGATTAATATAATTTTCGATGTGCCTGATTTTAGTAACAGCAAAGATAGAGTGGCGAATGGGAAGAATCCTGAGACATCAATTCGGAGTCCGAATGAGGAGCTTAAAACTACTAATGTTGTGTCGAACCCTAATTCGTTGGAAGCTGATGTGATTGGAAATTCTAATTTGATTTCCGAGAGCGGTAATGTCGGGGACTCTCGAGTAGGTAAGATATTGAAGTCTGGTGATGGAAACGAATGGTGGTTGATTGGTAGTTCTGAACTTGCTGGGTTATCTACATGTAAAGGAAGAAAACTCAAAGCAGGGGAAGAAGTTGAGTTTTCATTTCCTTTCAGCAAATCGAGTTCCCCTTCCTCCTCTTCGACAAGTAAGGTTTTCGGTAGAGGAAAACAAGCAGCGTCTGCTTGTTCAGAGATTGTAAGGTTTTCGACAAAAGATTCAGGAGAGGTATGCTGTTAAATTTCCTCTTTGTTTTTGTCATTGTTACCTTTTGGTGACCTGTTATATAATGTTGATAGTGGCATCTACATTTAGATTTCAGAGCAATTGGCAATTTCATTGTTAATGGTTTCGACTAATGGAAGTGGTAGTGATATAATCTCGAGTTTTTTGTTTTTTGTTGACCCTTGCTATCTATTTGAATGTATCTTTTTATTATGTTGGGCTGTTACAGCATGTGATTGTCAGTATTACCATGGATAGTCAATTTGTTTCAAACGAGTAAACGGTGGATGTTCATGTTGTAGATTGGTCGCATTCCAAATGAGTGGGCCCGTTGCCTCTTTCCATTAGTGAAAGATAAGAAGGTTCGGATTGAGGGACGCTGTAAATTTGCTCCAGATGTTCTTGCCATTATGGACTCTATTCATTTGTTGGTCAGGTAACTAAGCTTGTAAACCGTTATGATGATGTTTGTGGAGGGTAATATTCCGAATTAACAAATATTTGTTATCTCTACCCATCAGTGTGTATATCAACAGTTCAATGTTCCGTAAGTGCCACCAGACTTCACTGAAGGCAACCCGCAATTCTACAGAGGATACGGTTGTTCATCCTCTACCAAATTTGTTCAGGTTGCTTGGATTGACCCCTTTTAAGAAGGTAAGCTTTTTCATTTTCTCGCGTGCTTGCTGAATGTCCTTTTGTTTCATTTTCATCATACCAGTGTAAGTTTCTTTTGAATTTGTAATATTTCAAGTAGACTTCGACTTGGTCAAGCTTAAAGGATTAGGTGTTTTATCCGATTCTTTCAGTACTCAGTTATCGATATGCACTGCATCACCTTCACTAGGTTGGTATCATTCTTGATTTGGGATCTCATGTACTCTAATGAGTTATTGTTCTACAGACACGAGCCTGGTAGTAGACTCCAACTCATACAGTATTCTGAAAACATGGTGTACCTGAAATTTTCCTTTCTAAACCTTCCGAGGTTCAGCCTGTGAAACAAGGTTGAACTATTCCTATAAAAAACACTTTATTCTGTAATAATCCATCACATGGAGGACATGGTTGATTTTTTCATCTGTTAAGGATGCTGCTTATTTTCCTTCCCTTTGGCCCCTTGTAACTGATTCTTGTCCTCGTTTATAATTAGGCAGAGCTCGCTCCTGAGGATCTTTATACTAGAAAGCGACCATTAGACTTGAAGGTATAAACTCAACTCTTTAATTTTGATTTTGTTTGGACCGGGTTGTAATTAGCAGCAGTACTTGAGCAGGATAGTTCTGGATCACAAACATCGATACTAAACAATGACAAATCTAAGAAGCCATCTCTCCAAGGAAGTGAAGATGAAAATGAGCATGGATCTGTTTCAGATTCAGACTTGGATAATATTGTTGGGACAGGGGACAACTCTCAGCTTGAGGTATCATCATGGACAAGATACTTCTACTTTTCTACCATGAAAATTCACTTGCATTGAATACTAGAAACTAATGTTCCTTGATTGTTTCTCAATGTAGGAAATAGATCCCCCAACTACCCTTCAGTGTGATCTGCGGTCCTACCAGAAACAAGCTCTTCATTGGATGATCCAGCTAGAAAAGGGGGGATGTGCGGAGAAGGCCTCTACCACCCTCCACCCATGTTGGGACGCTTATCGTCTTGCAGACAAGTATATCAGAATGCTAAACATGCTTTGCATTTATCGTTTTTGCTCCTGCTGTAGAGTCCATAACATGCTTCATCTGCAACTTGCAGGAGGGAGCTTGTTGTCTATTTGAATTCGTTTTCAGGTGATGCTACAACGGAATTCCCCAGCACTCTACAAATGTCAAGAGGAGGTGTATGTGGCATTATTCTATTTATATCCGCAAATAATAATTATCTTATTTTTAATTGTGTTTAACAACTAATTGCCAAATTTTGTCTTGATCATCCACTTCCAGATCTTGGCAGATGCTATGGGTCTTGGGAAGACCATTATGACTATAGCACTGCTTCTTGCACACCCTGGGAGAGGAGGATTATCAAATGGTCATCTCAGGGTACAGGATTCTGGTGAAACTAGTGAAAGCAGTTTGTCGGATCAATCTCCTAGTTCTACACAGAAAGTAAAAAAGTTCTCTGGTTTTGATAAACTTATGAAATCCAAGGCATCACTTATTAGTGGTGGCAATTTGATTATTTGCCCCATGACTCTCCTAGGGCAGTGGAAGGTGAGAAGTTGACTCTTATATCTTTGAATACATTTTTTTTTCCTATTGTAGTTATCTTTGTGTTTGTCTTAGTTTGTTAAATTTTTTTTTTGTCAGCATTGGACTTCAGTCCTGCAATTTAATCTATGTCAAAGTTCTCATGTCATGCTGTCGAATTTCAGGCAGAAATCGAGACTCATAGCAAATCTGGATCTTTGTCTATTTATGTTCATTATGGACAAAGTAGACCAAAAGATGCAAAGCTACTGGCGCAGAATGATGTCGTTCTTACTACTTACGGTGTATTAGCTTCAGAGTTTTCAGCTGAGGCATCTTTCAAATGCTTAATCTTGTTTTATGGTTTCTAACTTGTGCATTAATTAGGTGATAGGAACTGAAATGAATTCTTATTTTCAAACATCCGTTTCTTACGTGTACCAGGGTGAAGAAAATGGTGGATTATATTCAGTCCGGTGGTTTAGAATTGTGCTTGATGAAGCTCATACGATAAAATCTTCTAAGAGCCAAGTTTCAATATCAGCAGCTGCTTTAAATGCTGATTGTCGGTGGTGTCTCACTGGAACCCCTATCCAGGTAATCTCTTAAAGTAATGTTGTTGCATGGTGTTGGATTAATTCTCAGAATAAAGAAATCTTGGGGCCACATATCTCTGGTTTCTGCATTTTTTTTACTACTTCATCTATGACAGAATAACTTGGAGGATATCTACAGTCTTCTTCGGTTCTTGAGGGTAGAGCCCTGGGGTAATTGGGGAATGTAAGTTCTGTTACTTTTGCTCTACTAAGTTACTATCTGCTGTTTTCAAGTTCTGGGATGTAGGTACTTTCCATGCTATTTCAAGTTTTCAGCAGCTGTTGATATTTACTTGTTTGTGTGTTTCTCTAACATATTAGATGGAATAAATTGGTTCAAAAGCCCTATGAGGAGGGTGATGAACGAGGATTAAAGTTGGTCCAATCCATTTTAAGGCCAATCATGTTGAGGAGAACAAAGTCCAGCACAGACCGAGAGGGCAAGTAAGAGAACTAACTAAAAGTCTGATGCCAAATTTTGTCCCTTTTTTCTTGTTTTGTTGGTGATACTTGTATCTGTTGTAGGCCAATTCTTGTTCTCCCTCCAGCAGATGTTCAGGTGATCTATTGTGAACTTACAGCAGCTGAAAAGGATTTTTACGATGCTTTGTTCAAAAGATCAAAGGTCTGTATTTTGTTCAAGCATAAGAACCATCTACAAAGAAAATGTTGTTGATGGTTAAGAACTGCAGGTGTTTTTTATTTTTTATTATCACTTGCTGAATTTTGTCAATTTTTTAATCACTATCTCTTTCAGGTGAAGTTTGACCAGTTTGTTGAGCAAGGGCGGGTTCTTCATAATTATGCATCCATTTTAGAGTTGCTTTTGCGTCTTCGACAATGTTGTGACCATCCATTTCTTGTGATGAGGTTTGTTTAAGTTTAAACCATGCTTTAGATAAGTGTGTTCTGTTAGGCAAGTTTAGTTATTCAGTGATAATTTTGATAGTTGTGGAAAGGCTAAGGTCCACCTTAGATGGCATAGGTTCAGGATCTACTTGGGATGAATTTACCCATGGTTCTGATTCTTGGATAGGACCACTCTGCCAAGTATTGTCATCGGCTCGAGTGATCGAATACTACTGGACCTAGTTACTGTAGGATAGAAATATTACTGACTGATATTAAACATGCGAGGGTTACATCTTGGTCTCTCTTGATCTATTTATACCCTTAACCCCGATTATGATGTTTAATGGATTTTTTGTTCTTGTTTCTTGATGACTCAGTCGTGGTGATACTCAAGAATACTCAGATCTAAATAAGCTCGCTAAGCGTTTCCTGAGAGGTGGTCAGGATGCAGCACCAGGGGAATCTCCTGATGCACCCTCAAGGGCTTATATTCAAGAAGTGGTGGAAGAGCTACGCAAGGGAGACAAAGGAGAGTGTCCAATATGCCTTGAAGCTTTTGAAGATGCTGTATTGACACCTTGTGCTCATCGTTTGTGCCGGGAATGTCTTTTGTCCAGTTGGCGAAACCATACTTCTGGTCTTTGTCCTGTTTGCAGGTATTAAAGTGACCATACTGAAGCTCATCTTTGTCTTTTCAGTGAATTGTTCTCATGTATTAAAGTGACCATACTGAAGCTCATCTTTGTGATTTTCGTGCGGTAAAGATACTCTCAACGAATAATGTGACAGCATCAATTTGTTAATATTTACAGGAAAACCGTTAACAAGCAAGATCTTATTACAGCTCCAACCGATAGTCGTTTCCAGATTGATGTTGAGAAAAATTGGGTGGAATCGTCGAAAGTAGTGATCCTTTTGCGTGAATTGGAAAATCTGCGTGCATCTGGCTCCAAAAGTATTGTTTTTAGCCAGTGGACTTCCTTTTTGGACCTTCTGCAGATTCCTCTTTCAAGGTAGTGGTCTTTGCTGCTCAAAAGCAGGAAAAGGGTTGATCTATTTGTGTTCACTTGCTAAAACAGCAAAAAGAAGTAATTGTTCTTTTTTTTGGTAATGCTTTGTGTTGACTAATTAATAAAGTACTGAAGTCTATAAGTCTGCGAGTGGTAATTGAAAGCATTCAGATGTCATGTAGCTGCCTTTGACTTTGACATTTTTATCACTCCATCATTCGCTGGTTCTTCAGCACTGTTGATAATGTCTCCGCAAGCTTCCAAGGAAACAGCTGAATTTCTTGGTAACAAATGTGCTATATATAATAATATGGATACCTTTTGGGACTTAGGTTGCTCCTGCCTGCATACTGCATCTTGCACTTAATTCCATTCGACTCCTTTATTTCTCATTTTATTGCTATTTTTTTGTTTGCAGGAGTAATATTTCTTTTGTTCGTTTGGATGGGACTCTAAGTCAGCAACAACGGGAGAAAGTAATAAAGCAATTTTCAGAAGAAAATGATATAATGGTAATTAACAAAACCATGTTTAAATATTTCATTTATTTTCAAAAGAAACTAATGGTTGAAGTTGAACATTTGAACTTCGTTTATGGTTGGTTCAGGTGTTGTTGATGTCTTTGAAGGCTGGTGGAGTTGGAATAAACTTAACAGCAGCCTCAAATGCCTTCGTATTGGTATGTTCCAATTATTTTTAACTTTGTTATTATGGTATGTATGCATTTCTTGGTAGATTTCAGGCATGCAGCTGGGGTACCGTCTTAGATCTAGTAGGAGATAGTTCGAGCTCTAAACCATCTAACATGTTTTCTCTTTCAATTTTTTGTTTGTTTGATTATGACTAAGAATACAAGTCCATAAGTCACAGACTCAGTGTCGTTCATTTGCAGGATCCTTGGTGGAATCCTGCAGTCGAGGAACAAGCTGTCATGCGAATTCATCGCATAGGTCAGACCAAGAATGTAACCATCAGACGGTTCATTGTGAAGGTATGTTTTTTTGATAAACCTTTTGATATATGTGTGGTGCTGTGGTCGTGGTCACTCATTATCTTTAACGAGTCTCCTGGATGATAATGATGATGAATAGGGAACGGTTGAGGAAAGAATGGAAGCAGTGCAGGCGCGTAAACAGCGTATGATATCTGGTGCTCTAACTGATCAAGAAGTTCGTACTGCTCGTATAGAGGAATTGAAAATGCTTTTCACCTAAAACTGTGGAGAAATCAAAGTCGATATATTCAGATTTTACTTGGTGAATAGGGAGGGCACTACAAGCTTGCGAAATTTTGATTGTTTCCACACTCTTACTCGACCGCTACGAGGCTGAGTTTCTTGGATTTTTGCAGAGCAACTACTGTACAAAACCTATCATCAGGCTTTTCTGCGGTATCTTGTGCCAAGCAATAGTAAGAGTAATTGAGATTCCCCTTCGTTGTGCCAAATGAAAGTATAAACATGCAAAGTAAAGTAAATTTTCACAGCAGAGCAATTATTGTCCAGTTTTGATCTTTTTAAGTCTGTAACATTGTATCCCTACCACACAAGCTTTATTTTGCCCAATGGCGTGTATCCAGAACTGTCTATCTTTTTTTTGGTCCGAATGGTTTGCCTTCCCATTGTATGTGTAATACTTTATTGTCATTCTTTTATTCTGTAGAAAATACTACTCCCTCAGTTCCAATTTAGTTGATGGGTTTGGTTTTAGACACTCGCCTTACACTTGCTAAAATTGGTATTTTTCCATAAATTTTTTAACAACATCTAAGCATTTTATCTTCTACGTTACGTTTCCAAACTCAAATGCAATAATTTTGTTAAAAAAATTGTGCAAAAATATCATTTTTAGCAAGTGTAAAGCGAGTGTTTAAAACCAAACCCATCAACTAAATTGGAACGGAGAGAGTATTGTTTTTGGAAACCCAACCAAACTTGCAAGGTTTGGCATTCCGCTAAAATCTTCACTAATTCCATCTGGTGACACCAAATTTTCGCAGGACCAAATGGTTAAAATCGCTTCAAAGATTATCTTCGGTCTTCAAAGGTTTATGTTACGACTTAGAGTGTATTCCACCCTTTTTTATTGGCTTATAATCCAACTCCCCGAACATTTTTACTACTTCTTAATTAAAAGAAGAATTAGCTCTTCCAGAGAGAGAGATGGAGAACAAAGTAGGTGAAGAAGAAATAAAACCTCGTCCGAGATTATCATGCACGCAATACTTCGATGCCCTAGGATTCTGCTACTGTAAGTCCTTCCTAAATCCCCATTTCATCAGTAACCTTCCTTTTCTCTCGGTGGGACTTTTATTTATGTCCTGACCTAGAAACATTATTTGTGAAACAAGCATTTCGTATTTAGGTATTTAAAACTTTCAGTTAGGGCATGTAATTGGTAAATTAGTGTAAGAAAGCTCAAAATTCCACATATGAGAATCTAGCGGGAATTAAATTTGAGTCTTCTTCAACATAGCTTTAGTGGCTGGAGTAGGAGAATCTATCGCAGTTTGTGTTGTAATTTTGAATATTGAGTTTATTATGATGAACTTGGGGGTTTTGCCTTTTTTGGCTATTTCAAGACACTTGTTTGTTTCATATAGTTTTCCATGTGTATAGAAGTTTGAAAGATTTGGATGGTTACCACATATGAAAATAGGGATGAAGTAATATAATTATTCGACATGGGTCCAATAGATGATACTAGACATAACGATGCAATATCTCTAATATGTAAGAAGTGGAATTGGACAGATGGTTTAATGCATAGACATGTTACCATTGTGTTTTGTTACACGACTACACCAAGCCGACTCAGTAAAAGGTTCAGTTTGGAGTCGTTGAATTGAAGGGTAAGTCTAGGGCAGCTGTGTGTAATCTTATACCAGATGATTGGGGAGGACATATATAGGTATATGGATTTAAGAGATTTCTGAGACTTTTAAACGTTCGAAGTCACTTCGTTCTCGAAGGCTGATTATTTCGGACAAAGATCTTGAAATTGTTGGTGAATCTCATGGAATTCGGCTTCATACTACTATGCTGGATAAATGCTTTCTACTGATGGACCGTTACAAAAATTAAACATACTTGCAGGTATGTAGTTTCTTGATCGCTACTCTGAATACAATTTTGTTTTTTTGAATATTGCTCGAAATGTTTAATTAAATTGGAGTTAGTTTTGTTACAAAAATTGCCTCTTTTATATATATTTCAAGAATCATGTTTTAGGCTGGGTACACTGATTGAGTGCATAAGCCATAAAAATTAGGAGAAACAAAGAAGATAATGTTTAGTTCTAGAATTGAATGGTAGTGGGTAGTGTTCATATTGAAAATAACGTCTATATGGTTGTAGTGGAAGTATTAATCGTCGTGATGTTGGTTAGAAGTGATGGTGGGGTTCTGGTTCTGGTGTAGGGGTGGTGATTTATGGGGACTGAGGTGCTCATAGTTGTAGTATTAGTAGTGGACTGCTGACTTTGACATGTAATAGGATATTTTATTTTCATAGGGGCGTGGGATGGAATTCAAAAAAACCATGCTGATAAGAATCTGTAAAAATGAATGTGTCACAGTTTAACCTCCTTGTTTCAGCTATTAGATGCATCCAATTTGCATTTTCACGTCTTTCTGCATTTCGTTGGCATCTAACTTTGCTGAGTAGGACTCCTCATTTAAAAAGAATTGCCACTTCTTTTTGTCTTTTGTAGGCGGCGTTTCCAATGCTTTTTTTACAGGTTTTCATCCTATTCTTTAGTTCTTCCTTTAGGTATAAATTACATATTTGCTTCATGTAGTTTTGTTTGTAATTAGCTATTTGTTATGTACTTGCGTAAGTCACACAACCAATGATGGCAATGGCAGCAGAATCACGGCACTGATCTGCCGTAGCATTCATGATTCTGCTGGATTTTAATCTGTACTGTTGGATGAAATCACGATGGATAATTGTGGACTATAACTTGGTTGAGGGAGAGGAACTGCATCCCAAAGCAAGCTAATTGTTTTTATGATTTATCCCCACCAGAATTTCCATATAACATTTTTTATCATTGCTAAAACATTTTTTAGGATTTGTCTTTTGTTTATTTTCGCCTGCAAATGTAATGCCTGCATCTTGCTTTTCTGTTTTGGTTAATTTCCAAAGATACCTTGTCCTTGCTCTTTAGGTCAAAACATGTGCTGCTTACTTGGAATCTACTTCCTAGGTGCTCTGAATTCTTTTTTTGTAAACATGAGAATAGAGGTGCTAAATGATTACCAAAAATTATGACTCACAACTACTGTGACTTGGCATTTAGAAGTGCTACATGTTGGAGTTGATAAACACTTTTCTTGGGGTGAATAGGACAGTGGGTCACACTGTCACATCATGGTAGTTGTCAGTTCTAGTTTCACGGAATAAGCATTTTTTAGACATTTACAGAGAACAGAGTCAATGCAGTCATGTTTCATTTATATTAGTTAAAGGCGATCTAAATATTTGACGTACATTACTCAAGCATCTTAATTTTGATTAGCTATATATTTCATATAGCTATTGGTTTTAGAAATTTACTTGGAGTAATATCAACATTTCGACATGCCTCACTCAGCTACTTGTTTTCTCAATATTTGCTTGACAGAGCTCCGGAAGTCCTGTTTCTGGAAAGAGAGCGCGATAAAGGACGGTAGATGGCTCTACAAGGTTGCCCTGCACAACATAGTGCTTGAGACACTGAACTTGTTTACGACTGATCTAAGCAAGATTGGTATTGAAGACCTTGAACTAACTGCCAGGAACTGCAATAATTTAGTTTCCGCAGTATTTATTCCTATTAAGACGAGGCGAATAAATGTGGTCTTCCAACTTCGCTAGGATATTGGCATTCGTCAAAACACTATTGTTTAGTTGCTTATTATCGACTTGATATCTCTATGAGGATAACCATGTTGCATCATTAATATAGTTACTAAAGTTTTTTACACGCTCTGTTAATGCGTATTTGAATACTATTGGTTGGTACTGATTTGGTGTTTTCATTTGGCAGCTCCTGTTTACCAGATGCAACAATATTACAGGCTTGGAACTTTTGACAACTGCTTTCAGAAATGGGGTGTTCTTTTTGATTGTCTCAATTTGAAAACAAAACGAGCTTCTGACGTAGAGGTTGGTGTTCTTAACGTTCCCTTCTCCTCTCTTGTTTTACCCTTATCAATGAAGCATGTTTTGAATGCCTTAGGTTTTGTTTGCAGCTACGTACTCTAATGGCTTTTACCCGTTGTAGTTTTTACAGTCTAAGCTATGAAGCAATTGGACTTTTTGCACTTCACTGCAATGAGCCATGCTCCAATGCTCTTATTAAACTTCAGTTGTTATTTTCTTGATTCTTTTTGTGTTTTGATCTTGATGGACTCCATTTAGACAAAGAGATAGAGGAGTCGATTTGAGAACTGGACAATTATAACCATCCTAATTTGTCCGATCACGTTCAAGCTGTATATATTGTTGCAGCAATTAGACATGTAGGAAGTTGTGGGTTCATTTCATAGTTAATAATGCCTACTGCCTCTTGTATGTTGTAAAATATGCACTTTTAGTCCCTGAACATCTACCTCACTCTCTTACGAAACAGTTATTTGACATGTTTAAAAGGGTGTAGCAATTCTAGGTTGTGTAATTTGTGTAAGCATCTATGTAGGGTGGCGAGTATGTTTGCGTAGACGGTGCTTGGAATCTCTCTCTCTCTCTCTCTCTCTCTCTCTCTCTCTCTCTCTCTCTCT
>JAJJMA010338683.1:0-12862 GCA_023529015.1 Papaver nudicaule
TTAACCTGTAACCTTGGTAACCTGATCACGTTCTTGTCTATTCTAAAATCCGTCTCTTCTGATATACGGCTATTCAAGAACTGATACGTTACTCAACAAGGTTGGAAAGGTAGCAACGCACGCTGCACTCGGTGTTGTAAGACCTAGTTAGCTCCGGTTATAGAAGTTCCTTAAGTGGTTCTTCGTGTATAACTGAGGTAGATTCGGATTGGGCATTGCTTACTTGGTTTGCTTGTCAGCCCCGATTCAAGAAGTAGATTTCCGTATGACCTGGATTTAACAATCCGAAGGAAGTCATCTTGTGTATGGTAAACTGAAGAGGACAGTTACACCATACGTCAACAGTTTGGTTTAAACGCCAGTATTGCTGACACAAGCCTTTGACATCGGTCAAAGCAACTCCTAGGCCTGTAACGGACGTCAGCTAGGGGAATCAAGTGCATGACGATCAGTGGGGATCCAGAGACGTAAGGAAGGCCACAGTAGCCAATTCGCTTGGAGGGCTTGAGTTGGTCTCTGCTACATCCCAGACCGAAGTCTTATAGTAGGCTAGTGTTTGTAGTCAGTTTGTACTGGGCGGTGTTCAAACTGGACGAGGTCCCGAGGTTTTTCTGCAAGGCAGTTTCCTCGTTAAAAAAACGTTTGGTGTCTTGTGTGCTTTTACTTTCCGCATTATAACTCTGATTTATAATTAAAGCACCAAGTAGTACGTTATTGCCTAACTGTCGAGTTGACTCCAAAGTATTCTTTGTCGAGGTCTTAACAACTCCAATTAGAGGTTTGGATATTGATTTTTGAGATCGTCCAGACCTAAACCATAAGACTCACGAGCCAAAACAAAAAGTTGGTAGTATTTCGGTACCCCTTGTTTTTCAAGATGATTTGATGATCATGTACATGAGAAGGCAGGCAACTTTAACGATGAACAAGGAAGAAGAGTTCGTCCGTTTCTTCCCCTGCACCGAGTCTAATTTATTGGTTGCTAAGTATATGGAATAGATGCTTTCAAGCGTGTAAAATCTACATCGTCGACAAAAGTTGCACAAGTTCAATTTTAGGAGACAACTGTGTCTGCCTACCAAATCGATATAGATGGGATCTGGGGCGTAGAAAGAATTGAACTGCATAAAGGCAGAGGGATGCCCTTGGAACGTTGTTTCCGTTCACTAACAAATCATATACATGCAAGTTCACTTTTCAAGGTAGGAATATCTGGACAGAGTACCCACTGTTCTAAATATCTTGGTGTTTTCTTGAATTTTAAGATTTCTTTTTCTCATAGCATTGCATCAATAATTGATGATAAACCTTCCTTGCAATGCCATGTTAAACTAGGTTTTCCCTGACCTGACGCTATCCATTGCAGTCAGCGGCAGTTGTTGGATTCATGTGGTAGGATCCCTGTCAATCGGATAGAGCACAAACAGGGACATCAACCAATGTTGATGCGTTTTCAAACATTAGTTTCTTTTGCATTGTACAATAACCTCATTCTGAATCATTGTTTAGTACTTTTAGAAATTTAACGGGTTTTCTATGCCCTTATAAATTTTAACGGAATGATATTTAAAATTTGGTTCCTGTGAATTATAATTGCTGATATCGAGGAAAAAGGAACAAATCATAGCATTCATTGCATACTTATAAAACAATTCACTTTTAATGTGAACCGGTCCCTGATAAGTTGTAATATAAATAACTAATTTTCAACTTATATGTGAATCAAGGGTACAGGTGATTGTACTGATGTAGTTATTAATCATTTTAATTGTCCTGAAAACGGCAGACAACTTGATCATTTTCAATAAACACCGACGGAATTCTATACATCCTTTTTAGCACAATTTATCTGGGATTCAAAAAGCAGTAGTTCCGAAAGAGATAACAACCGTTAATGACTTCAATTAAAAGCATCCAACCACATGATAGTGAGATTCTATTTTGATGGAGAATCAGGATACGTGGGCTATCATGTACAAAACCTTCTCTTCAAACTCTAATTCTTTTACTGATAAAAAATAGACCATGGTTGACTGAGTATGCTTTTCAAGTCTACACATTTAATACTGATAATTTATGCTGATCTATTATATTTCCATGTGGCCCTGCATGTATTTGAAATGGCCGTATGTTGTTATCAGTTCGCGTACATACTAGCCAGTTTGTTCCCTGTGTTGTTGGGTTGCTCCGCCTGTGTATTGATAGACTGTGACAGTAGAAACAATTGTGTCAAAGCTTGGCGGTGGAGGTTGTACAACACATTGGTCGATTCATGTCGGGCTTAGGCTACCGTGCAAGCCTACGGTGTGTTGGACCGAAAGCCTTCAGGTTCATATCGACCAATATGCAGTGGATCTTTTTTACTTAGTGATGCGGATCCGAACCGTAGTTATGCTCTGGCATACCGGTGATTACCCTGTATAGGTATACCTGTATCACATGGTATACTTTTTTCGGAGACTTGGTGAAGCAGTTTTGTTGTGGGGAGAAGAGGGTGTTTTCTTTACACTCAGGTAGGCTAGGTATCCACGTCAAAATCTTCAGGAATCGTATATCCATCCCTGTGTATGTGACTTTTAACTGTTTACAATCGTAAGCTCTAAATCTTTGTGTTTGAAGCAGTTATGCCATAAAAATAGCCATGAGTACCTTGACTGCACACCGGAGCGTAACAAAGTGCAACAGAAATGTCGAGCTGATGAGAGAAGACGGAAAAGCAGTGCTCTCGCTACAGGGGCTAGCTGTGCTAATCCGATGGAGATTGATCGGAGTAATAACGTACGTTTACTCATGCATAGTTATTTTGGATATATTTAGTTTGGATCCGTTGATTGTCTGCATGGTTACTGACGTTTATTTTTCACTCAACTCTCCTCCTTGAAGAAGCCGCCTATGGGTGCCGAGAGGATGCAGGTCTGCCGTGCTAGGAAATTGCAGCTCAAGAAGGACTTGGTGGGGGAAAGTGCACCACAATTATGTACAACCAAGGTAGTCAGTCTAGGTGGGGTGTTACCATACCTGTGTTAGGGCATGTCACCGGAGGAATCCCTTTCGTAGTTTCCACTGCGTGAAATCTATTTTATGCATTATTGCGCTGGCCAGTCTAGCGTAAAATTGCAACATGTCCGACCAGTCGGTGTGGATCTTCCAATCCACTACCTGTGTCAAAGGATTGACAATTGTCGAAGTGGTTGATTTTCTCATGTATGGGTGGGTTAAAAAAATCCATGCTAAATAAAAAATATTGCTACATAGAGCACTTAGCTAGAGCAATACAAAAATATACAGTAAAACCTCTCTAAAGGAATACTCCATATAGGAATAACCTCCATATAAGAATAAAAATTTTCGGTCCCAACTTGGGCCAGTTCTATTTAAGAATAACCTCTATATTGGAATAAGTCATATTTTTTTCTGGTCCCCTCTTAATAAAATTACCTCTATAAAAGAATAATTGACATTACATAATATAATCATATAGGTTTTTCATACATTTAAGTTTAAGATAAAGAAAAGTGTTTATCTAAAGTTGTTTTGAGATAAACTTCAACTGATATTTGTATTATCTAGGTATTGTTTTTGTATTTTCTATGCACATGAATGCATTCTTCCTAGGTTTATGTATAACAAATTTACACTTGTACAAGAACTAAATAAAATTAATTAGTATGTGTGTTATCTAGTATACCTTTGTGTTTTCTATGCATATGAATGTATTCTTCTTAGGTGCATGTATAACAAAAAAAAAAAAAATCATTTTCATGTGGACCTCCATATAAGAATAACCTCCATATAAGAATATTTTTTTGTGGCCCTAAAGATATTCTTAGATAGAGGTTTTACTGTATATTATACATATATGATTATTCCTGAGGCCAAACACTGCGAGCAGAAAGTGATATGCCTGTGACAATAACGTGAATGAAAGGCCTGGGATTACAAACAGATAATAAACTGTATTTGTTGGTTGCCGATGGTGAAGTCAATGTTTAAATTCTCAAAGTGTGTTTTGCTGTAGTCAATGGTTAGTTATTGTTGTTCAATCATTGGTATGAAAATCTTGATGTGTGCTTTCATCGTTGTGTATGTTCAGTTATTGTTGTCTAATCATTGATCTTAAATGTCTTGATTTTTTCTCGAAATAGAAACCCAGACGTGTCAGGAGAGTGGCGATCCATAAGGATGGCGTGGTGCAAGACTTAATTTCGTCGTGTTCAGGCCATGCAGTGGTTTTTTTTCTTCCCTTTTTTTTCCTGTGTTTTGTGTATTTGTATTGGAGTTGCGTTTGTTGTGGTTGACGTATCTGTATTCTTATGTTTATTCGTTACATTGATTCTGTTGTTTCATAGCCTCGCCTGCACGGTGCGTTTTCCTTGATTCAAGGGGCGGGTCAGCAACCAAATGCATCTGGAGTTGGGGAGTGTACAACATTGACTGTACGTATCTTTGTATACTAGCAGTTAAGCCAATTATTTGATGTTGTTATTGATGTATTTTTCTTACTGTCTTAATAGAGAGCGCAAATTGGACAGAGGGTGTGACGTGCAGTCGAAGTTAAAAAGAGAAGGGATGCAGCTGCATTAAATGTACGAGACATTCATTTATGTTATTATATATCATATATAGATAAGTTGTTGTCAGAAAATGTTGATTATTAATTTATGTGTTCGTGTTTTTTTAAACAATCGAGATTTGAAAAGCACGTTTTTTTGGCCTGTAGGTTCCTCGGAATAAGCGTACACGCACAGTTCATGTTGGGGTCGGTGTTAATACGAGATGACAGCCTTTATCAGGTGTCGCAGTGAGGGCGGATGTTGATTTACATTCAGCATATATCCAGAGGTTTTTGAATTAAAGCATTCACAATAATGGTATTTCCAACAGTTTGTTTGATCTTGGCGTTGAATATTGTTTTGTCTTGCAGTTATGTTGTCTCTGGAGAAGTTTCGTCCGATAGTTTTGAAGAATGCAGTGATTACGCGGATGAAGATGATAATGAAGGTTTGTTTGAGACCGTTGGGCAGATTTCTGAGCTAAATGTGTTCGCTCGACACTACCTGGGAAGAATGGATTCCAAATGTGTTTGGTGTGGAGCCTTGCATTGGCTTGCCGAGAGACTCAGTAATTCGTCAAAGAATAATCCCGTCTTTAGTAAGTGCTGCCGAGAGGGTAAGGTAGTGCTTCCCAAATTACGAGATCCCCCGCAAGGTCTGAAGGACCTGTATGATGGGAATGATGCAAGTTCCACTTTATTCCGTGAACACATAAGGGAGTATAATGTCGCAAATGCATACACTAGCCTTGGCTGCAAAATGGACAAAAGAGTCGTGAAGGGAAAGGGGCCTAAAGGATTTTCCATACATGGAGAACTACGCCACTGGAGTGGAGCATTGCTGCCGGATGACGAGCATAAATCTATATATTCTCAACTGTATGTGTACGACCCTGTTTTAGCTCTAAATGTACGGGCAAAACGAAATCCCCAACTGGAGAGAGACGTTCTCAGTGCGATTCAAAATATTTTGATGCAGCACAATGTATTTTACCCCAAGTTCGTTAGGGCAAAAGAGATATTGAGTGGGCTAAGCCCCGAAACGGAAAATCTTCATGTTGTCTTGCATTATAAAGAAAGTACAGATACAAGACGTTACAATTTCCTACGGCAGATGAAGTATCGGTTATACTGCCAGGTGATGGTACTGCTCCTCCAACCGTGCGGGACATAATAATTTGGGCAAGGGAAGGCTCTGCATTTACCCGTATTTCTGAGTGTCATCCTGCATACCTCCCTCTACATTATGTATTGCTTTTTCCATACGGTGAAATGAGTTGGCACCCTGAACTTAAGCAATTTGTTCCTGGAAAAAATATACATATCGGTGCTAGGCTGGCGCTGAAGCGGTTACCGCATGTTCAAGCGGGATGAGTATTCTACCATACTGAAGGCAAAAAAACTATTTCAGGAGTATTTGGTGGATGCGTGGTCTGCCACTGAACATAACCGATTATTCTACCTCAAAGGAATTCAAGAAGAATTGCGTGCAGACTGCTATTCTGGAATCAAGAATTTAGCTGATTCTGGAATGGGCGATGGAGGTAAGCCATACGTTTTGCCATCGATCTTTATTGGTGGTCCTAGGCATATGTTCGAAATATATCAAGATTCGATGGTTATAACAAGATTCAATCATCACCCCGGATATCTTTCTGACGATGACTGCGAATCCGAGTTGGCCAGAAATCCAGGATGAGCTTGAACCCCACCAATATGCTTCTGATCGACCTGACCTTATTGCCCGTGTATTTGAGATGAAGAGGGATAAGCTCATTAAAGAAATTAAAAAGGGAAAGGTGTTTGGGTCCGTAGTTGCACACGTATATACGATTGAATTCCAGTAGCGGGGATTACCACACATGCATGCACTGATATTTTTGGATGGCCCTGAGAAAATTCTAACAGTGGAGCAGGTGGACAGTATCACCAGCACGAAATTTCCCGATGAGAAGCTTGATCCAGTTCTGTTTGATACTATCCGTAGGTGCATGGTGCATGGCCCATGTGGCCCGGAATCTATGTGTTTGAAGAATGGAAAATGCAGTAGAAGGTATCCCAAGACACAGGTGGATGTTACAAGTATGGATGAGGGTGGGTATCCAGTGTATCGTCGGCGTGATGATGGTAGGGAGTTTATTATCAAGAAGTCGCACAGGGCAGATAACACAAATGTTGTTCCATACAATCCTTATCTATCGAGAATGTTTAATTGTCACATCAATGTTGAAATATGTGGTGGTGTGAGAGCAGTTAAATACATACACAAGTACATCGATAAAGGCCATGACCGTGCAACTTTGGTGGTTGGTGCAGTTGATGAAATACAGCAGTACATCGATGCAAGGTATATTGGTCCACCCGAATCGTCCTGGCGTTTGTACGGTAATAAAATGCACCAAGAAGAGCCCAATGTAGTTCGGTTGGCAGTTCATCTTCCCGGACAGCAGAGGATTGTATACGACTCTGCGGACTCAATGGATTTAGTTGCCATGGCAGCTGAGAACTTCAAGTCAAAATTGATGGCTTACTTCGAGTACAATGATTTGAGTCATAATTCTCATAAATACACCTACTAGGAATTTCCTCAGCATTTCGTATGGAGGGATAAAGAATGGCATGTGCGTAAACAGAGGTTTGCAATTGTAAGAATGTACTTTGTCAGACCCAGCGCCGGTGAATTGTTTTATCTTCGTCTCCTGTTGACAGTTGTTGCAGGTGCGAGGTCGTTTGAGTGTCTTAGGACAGTCAAGTCCGGAGAGGATACGGTGGTCCACACAACCTTTAAGGAAGCATGCATTGCACTTGGAATGCTCGAAGATGATAGTAAATGGATGCAGTGTCTCCAGGAAGCTGCGATCATGCAAACTGGAACCCAACTTAGAAAACTTTTCAAGATTATTCTATGCGATTGTAACCCAACGCAACCAAAACTGCTCTGGGAAAAATTCGGAATTAACATATGTGATGATTTGCATCATAAATTACGCGTAAATTTCCGTATTCAGGATCCAACCACAGAGCAGGTGCTTGATTATGGATTGTTTCTCCTCGATGAGCAGGTTCGTGAATCTGGGAAGTCTCTTGAGGATATTTCGGAAATGCCAGTGTTCGTAATGGGTTGGGGTGGTGTTGTTGGTGACAAACTCATGTGGGATCATCGCTTGCTACAACTTGCTGTGAAGAGTAAGGAACTGGACAATAATATTGCCAAAATGAACCCTAATCAGGCGTCGGCATTCAATGAAATAATGGACTACATAGATAATGGCGAAGGTAAGACGTTATTTGTGAACGGTAGTGAAGGCAGTGGAAAGACTTTCCTTTACAATACTTTAGCATCAGATTGTCGTAGAAAGGGGCAGATAGTCCTGACAGTTGCATCGTCTGGAATTGCATCCCTGCTTTTAGCCGGAGGTCGTACGACACACTCAACTTTTAAAATACCTTTGGATATAACAGAGACCGGTGCGTGTGGAGTCGACAAGCAGGAATCACATGCTAAAATCCTTAAACAGACCACACTAATTATATGGGATGAAGTACCAATGCAACATAAGTACTGTGTTGAGGCAGTCGACCGGACGCTTCGTGATTGTGGTGACAAAACAAGGCCCTTTGGTGGGATAACCGTTGTATTGGGTGGAGATTTCGCCAGACGTTGCCTGTCATACGTGGTGGTTGTCGTGAACAAGTTGTTGGAGCATCACTGAGAAGGTCGTTTATCTGGGACCACGTGACAGTACTGACTCTCCACAAAAACATGTGGTTAGATGCGTTAGAACAGGAAGTGTGTCGTTTGCAAAATTTCTACTTGAGGTATTGATTCACCCTGCAATGCTGCTTTCGTTTTTATTGTTTCTTTCCAGTTGATTGTGACCTGATATACGTGTTGTTGCGGTATAGGTAGGTGACAACCCGAATGAAATTATAAATCTTCCTGAATCAGTTGGGAGATCCAAGGACACATGTGGACTGATAGATGATCTTTACCCTTGGTTGGGGACAAACGTCAAGGTACCTGTAAAACAATTTACAGATCGTATGATATTATCTGCGGGTAATGACGACGTGCATAGAATCAATGAGGAAGCACTAAGGAGGGTGGACAAAGAATCATACACTTTTTTGGCTGCAGACAAATTAAATGCAGACGAGAGTGGTAGTTGTCCGGAGGTATCAAACGAGTTCTTACAAAATTTAAATCCAACTGGAATGCCGCCGTTCAAGTTGGAAGTCAAAGCTGGCTGCCCTATAATGATTCTAAGAAACTTGGCACCAAGGGAAGGTCTCTGCATCGGGTACTAGGTTATTGGTTACTAGGTGTTCACAACGTGTGATTGAGGCTAAGATAATAACCGGAGACAAGAAAGGAGAAACTGTGTTCATTCCACGCATATCATTCAAGCCATCAGCATCAGAGATACATCTTAATTTAACAAGGCGTCAGTTTCCTGTCCGTGTTGCTTATGCGATGACAATCAACAAGTCGCAGGGACAATCAGTCAATCACGTTGGAATAGATCTGTCTACCCCCGTATTTAGCCACAGACAACTGTATGTGGCTCTATCGAGGTGCACAGCTGCGAAAAGAATAACCGTGTTGTTGCCCGGCGAAACCCAAGATCTTTCAACGACTAATATTGTGTATCCTGAGGTTCTTCTACATCATTGCCCAGATACTGTTGTTGTTTCCTGCTGAACCAGACACCGGTGGTTAAATGTCTCTTTTGTTTTACCTTTTTTTTTTTTTTTTTTTTTTTTAGTAAATTGACTGAGATATAGAATCTCAGTCGTGGATGGTAGATATTGTCGTCGACAATCCACACAGAAATTTAATTTTGAATCACAATAACGTTAGGAAAGCGTTGTTTCAATTACCCGGATGTATTCAGAGTTGATGCATCTTGCAGCTTGAAAACTACACAAATGAATTCTCTATCTTATTTACCTGTGAGTACGCTGTTTGCAAATAAAATACAGGGAAGGATAGATTATTAGTTGATTTTCTCCTGTTAGACTTGCAGGACATTTTGATGATGTCAGATTGTTATATGTGAATCGATTCTCCAGCATTTGTGAACGAAAGTTGGATGGTTAACTCACTCAAACTATATTGATTGTTGAACCGCAATGCATTTGGTGATATAAAAACGAATGCCCCTCAAATATGGGGATGAGTCTCTCTGAACACATTGAAGGGGTTTCCATTTATATGAAATTTTAAAATAGCAAAATCTCCCTATAAATGCAAAGTACGACAATATAAGAGAATTTTCTTTATTTCCAGTATAGCCAGAGTTCATGTCTAACGGAACTGCTATGCGTCTCATAGGATCCCTAGAAAAAATAGGGATTCGTGTAATAAGCTGTGCAGAAGGTTATCTATGGTTTATTATCTTGGAGCTTGCTTGTGCGTCTATATATAAACATATCCACGGCGGTACACCGGAAACAGGGTTTTCAAAGAAAACTGATATGGAGAACACAAGTAGCGTCCGTGGTCGTAAGAGTATAGAGCAGGCCTGTGATCTCCTAGAAACGGAAATTATGAGTTTAAACTCTTGACGTAATGTTTTATATTTGCTAAACATGTGATCAGTGAGTTTCTAATGCCATGACTGTAGGGTTCGAAATTTACATGCAAGGCCGTGATATGCGGGTTTGGAAAGCAAGACGAGTGGTATTACTCCGCTTGCAAAGTATGCAGAGGAAGGCATGGGGTTCTTAATGGCTGGAATTGGTGCTACAGATGTAACATGTACGTGAACAAACCTCTCATGAGGTTGAATATGTAGTTTAACTTCAGGCTTTGACCTGGACCTGTGTTTATGTGGGATTATTTGTGTGCCACCTGTTTTATTGATTGAACGATGGTTGTGTGCTTTGTAGGTTATTGGTAAAGATCCAGGTACGGGATATCACAGGGGATGCATTTTTTGTGTTAGCTGGACCTGCAGCCGAGAAGCTCATTGGTGTAAAGCTCAATGATGTGTTGGGGACATCAGCTTCCAGTGAATTACAATCTGCACTGTTTACAGATGAGATATTTCAAAGGATCAGAGGAAGGGAGCATATCTTCCGAATAGATATTCCCAAGCTGACATGGGGGATCCGAACGTTTAAAGTGACCCATGTTTATCCAGTCAATAAAATATTTGAGAATATATTGTCTAAGAGAAAGATGGCACGCGTTGCGAGAGAGGGATTAAGCCGGAGCAGAAAATACCGTATTCGCGAACATGTTACATGAACATATTCCTGTTAAAGGATCCTATTCTGCCAATCTGTTTTTTTTTTTAAGTGTTTTATTATTTTATTAGATTGTTTTTGTTAGCTTATTATGATTCTTTCAAGAGAATTAGCACAGATTCATTGTCTAATCAAAGTACTTTTTGGTATCAATGCCATCCATACGAAACTATAGTAACATTTGTTTGTTTGTGATCTCCCTCTGATCTCTGCCTTGAAGAAGTAAATTCTTTTATATGTTCCATGTTTATGAATTGAATATGTCTCTTCCATGGCCAAGAGTTCGTTTTTGTTGGTTTTGTTAGGGCATTGTCCGGTCAAACCCACTAGCATTGGTATGTCAAGCTGGTTGTCAGTTTTAGGTGTCAAAACACAATTCTTGATTTAGCCTACTAGAGTTTAGATTTCGGAATTGGGATATAGACTAAGTAGTAGAGACCTTGAAGACGAAGACTGTGAAGACAAAGAAGACATCAATTATTCTTCATCGACAAAAGGTTAGTAGGAGTTATGAATGGAAATTCTTCTATTCTACTTTCTCTATCTTTCGAAATAGTCGGCTACTTTAGTAGTGATATTAATAGCGATTGAGATCGTGTTCTTGTCTACATGACCATGTGTTATGTTGGTATTTGTTCCCGCAAATACTAAGCTTACAAGAATGCATGAGATAGATTCGATACCATTTGTCCATTGCAATTGTTTGCTTGCAAATCACTTGTTGGATATGGGTGAATCTAAAGGAGTACTCTTGAGCAAGAGTCCATGGATTACAGCTGAGGACGTCTAACACGTCTATGTACTGGTTAAGCCCAGAACTTCCAGCGGGTCCAGTTAAACCCTAATCTGAATGGCTGACGGTTCCCGAACCGTACGTGAACAGAAACTCGGAAATTCTCCTGAGTTCCAAAGTGTCATTTTGTACGCGTACCAACGTGAACCCAAAATCGATAATTTTGGTCGTGATTCAGATGGACGGTTTGCGAACCGTCCCAAGTGAATATTCTTTGGGACTTTCACTCGGGTTAAACTCTGAACTCCTTTATCTCTTAGTTGGACTTGGTTATCACGAAATATCTTCTGTGGTCCATCTAACGGTTCTCAATGTGTCAATAAGATAAAGATTATCTCTGGTCTGTTGGATCTCTATCTTGAAAACATTTTCTCTCTCCTAGCTCTGATTTTTTGGGAGAGAAAAAAAAAAGAGAATTTTTTTTTACGTCAATATTTTAGGGTTTTAATTTTCCCATCCATTCTTGATCATCTTTGGGTGATTAAGGATGGATAAACCTCCTGATTCACATGCTACATATGCTGATCAGGTGAAGGGTAAAAAACCCTATATGATATGTCAAGAAATTTCAATTCTTTACCTAACAGTTAGCTTTTGAAGTTCCTATGGATTTTGCTAAAGAGGGTTGTGATATCTTCAAATATAGTTTGATTGGTAGGTTGAATTTTAATGGGTTGAAATTAAATAACGTGATGCAGCTTTTGGGTGGACAATGGAAACTAGGTAAAGGTATGTTCAAACTCTCTCCTATGACTAAAGGTTTTTTTGTGATTAAGCTTACTTCTTTAGAGGATAAAGAACGTGTATGGCATGGAGGTTCATGGGTTGTGGAGAAACAAACCCTACGTGTTCAGAATTTTTACCCTTACTTTGATCCTGAAAAACAAAGTACTTCAAGATCAACCGTTTGGGTTAATTTTCCTTGTCTATATATTGAATTATGGACAAAGAAGATTCTAGTTTCAATTGCAAGAATTATTGGGAGACCAGTTGCTATTGATCAAAAGACTCTTGATCACGATTTTGGAAATTATGTTGCGGTACTTATAGATGTGGATTTTGCTAAACATATTCCTTCTAGGATTTGGATTAAAGCCAATGGTCGTGCGTTCTGGCAACATGTTGTGATCCAAGACCGAGACAAGGTTAATTTTTGCACGCATTGTAGAATTATGGGGCATAAATTTGAGGAGTGTAAATGTGTAATGTTGCTCGTAAGGTCATTGGAAAGCCAACTACATCTGATGTGTTAAGAATTGAAGGCT
>JAJJMA010338686.1:0-14745 GCA_023529015.1 Papaver nudicaule
GAAGTTAATCCTAATCTAGGTGTAGATGAGAATGTTGATTCTGGTGTCAATATTGAAGCAGATCCTAATGTAGGTGCATATGAGAATGTTAGGTTACACAATAGGAAAGAAAGAAAAAAATCTGCATATGAGCGTGCTAGAGAACCGTTATACCCTTCATGTTCTAAAGGAAAGACAGCATTGTATGCTGCTATTAGACTCAATAACATAAAGACCCAATATGGGTTTTCTGACAATGGTACTACTGCTCTATTAGAATTGATGAAAGAGTTGCTTCCTGATGAGAACACATTGCCGTCTAAGTACCATGACATAAAGAAAATGATCCAAGAACTAGGTATGGATTATATAACATATGATGCATGTGTAAATGACTGCATTTTATATTGGAAAACTGAGTCGACATTGGTTAAGTGTCCGGTTTGTCAAGAACCAAGGTATAAGAAGATTTTTAATGATGAGAGGAAACTTACACAAGTGGCTCAAAAGACTTTAAGGCATTTTCCGTTGATTGCGAGGCTGCAAAGGTTTTATAGTGTACCGTGGATAGCAGAGGCATTTCTGTGGCATTTCAAAGC
Organism: Papaver nudicaule; assembly: GCA_023529015.1. Taxonomy (NCBI): domain Eukaryota; kingdom Viridiplantae; phylum Streptophyta; class Magnoliopsida; order Ranunculales; family Papaveraceae; genus Papaver; species Papaver nudicaule. Next base: position 579 of record JAJJMA010338686.1, read on the forward strand.
AAAGTCAGATATTAATGTGATGCGTCATCCAGTCGATTCTTCGGCTTGGCGATGCGCAGATAACTTTTCTCCTGAGTTTGCCAAGGAACCAAGAAATGTCACACTTGGGATCTCAACCGACGACTTCAACCCAAATGGATGTTTTGGTGCAAGTCACAGTTGTTGGCCGGTTATTCTGTGTCCGTACAACCTTCCTCCTTTGTTGTGAATGAAAAAAGAGTTCTCGATGTTATGTTTGTTAATATCTGGCCCAAAAGCACCAGGTAAAAGTTTACTTCCCTTCATTTCTTTGTTTCTGCAAGTTCTCTGAAAATATATTCTGAATTTTTGCATGTTAACATGTATGTGTAGGTAAAGATATTGATGTTTATCTACAACCACTGGTAGATGAGCTCCTTGAGCTGTGGAATAAAGGTGTAATGACATACGACTCCTCCAGCAAGTCTGAGTTTCTTTTAAAAGCAAGACTTTTGTGGGCTATTCATGATTTTCCAGCTTTGGGTACGTTATCTGGATGTGTGACTCATGGTTATTATGGGTGTCCTACTTGTGGAGAAGGTACAGTTGCTGAATGGCTGCCTTTCAGTAAGAAGATATGTTATATGGGTCACCGGAGATGGCTGCCAGCGAAGCACAAATTTCGACTTGATAAATCAAATTTCAACGGATCGGTAGAGCATGGTGAAGCTCCATGGCCAATGACAGGAGAAGAAATTAAAGATAAGGTAGCAGATATCACAATTAAGAAGGGCAAGGGGAAACAACCAGCAGCAGATAAGAAACGTAAAAGGAAAGCGGCAGTGCAAGATGGAGATGTTGCAGATGATCACACCCTGTTTTCTCGCAGGTCTATTTTCTTCATGATTCAATGTATATACTTTAATTATATCTCAGAACTTATACGTATAAAACATACTTATTTATTTTGTTATTTTCTTGCAGGTCTATTCTATATGATTTGCCGTATTGGGCAGCACATGTGGTTCGACATCAAACAGATGTCATGCATACCGAGAAGAACATAACTGAGCATATTCTCAACACTCTGATGGGAGTAGCAAGTCCAAAGATGGTCCTAATGCACGTAAAGATATGGAAGCCATGGGGATTAAAAAGAAGATGTGGTTGGGTGCTGCTGATCCCAAGACTGGTAAAACAACTATTGAAGATGGAACTTTTGCGATGACGAAGAACGAGAAGATTCAATTTGTACTACTCTGAAGAACTTAAGTGTGCCCACTGGTTTCTCTTCCAATCTTCGCAGCATCGTTAGCATTACTCCTCCCGAGCTCAAGAATTTCAAGTCTCACGATTACCACGTTGTGATGCAAAATTTGCTTCAAATCCTGGTTCATCTTGCGACTTCACTGCCTAAGGATCTACGAATTGCTCTTCTGCGTATAAGTATTTTTTTCAAAATTTTGTGTGCCAAGGTTATTAACAGAGAACATCTTGTAAAAGCTAAATCTAGTTTGGTGGAAGCAATGTGTGTATTGGAGAAACACTTTCCTCCGTCTTTTTTCGTTATTAGTATTCACTTGATGGTGCATCTGGCGGATGAAGCTTTAACATGCGGTCCTGTCAGATTCAGGTGGATGTATCCGTTTGAGAGGTAAATGCCATCCTTTTCTCTTTTTAGTTTCTATTTTCTTTGATTTGGACTTGTACTGAACCCTTGGCTTACTGAGTTTTGTAGGTTAATGAAAACTTTCAAGAATTTGGTGCGTAACAGAAGGTACATTGATGGCTGCATTGCAAGAGGGTATACATTACGCGAAGCTAGCTTATACTGTATGGAGGACCTGTCAAAAGATGGTGACGGTACTCATAAACATAGTCGACAGGCCTTTTTGGATGACGACGATGAGTTTGCAGATGAGATGCCGTTGAGTAAAGGTAAAACAGTTACTTTAACTGATGTACAGTTTGAACAAGTGCGCTAATGGATTCTGTCCAAGTATGTGGGATTAGACGAATGGGAAAGGTATACTTCTTCATTATTTTTTCATGTTTAATGTTATGGCATTGTATACATTTTTGTAATTCTGAAAGCATTTAATGTTCTAACACAATGAGTTGGTGGATGTCATTGCAGGAAGTATGCTGCTTATGTTGACAGCTCCAAAGATGATACCGTAAAGAGATTTCATATATGGTTACGCGACGAGGTATAAGCTAAAAAGTTGTTTATAAAGTTATTTCAAATAGTTTAACCCAGTAAGTGATTAACTGATTCACAAATCTTCTTTTTGCAGTTGCTGGCAGCCAAAAAAGAAAATTCAGTACTTTGGCGACTAGTGCAAGGACCCCAGTTCAAGGCTACGTCGTATAAGAAATACCAAGTGAACGGCTATATCTTCGCTCCAAAACGTTACGAGGAGGGAAAGGTATGTCAAAACAGTGGTGTGTGTATGAAGGCCTTTACAAAACAGAGAGCAAAATCCTCTGACCTAAACTACAAGGAAACAGAAATGACCTATTATGGAGTTGTTCGAGAGATTATTGAGTTGAATTATGTGGATTTTGAAGAAACGGTTTTTTATTGTGATTGGGTCAAAGTTGAAGATAGAAGTCATGGGTACAAAATTGATCCTAGCTCAAAGGTGATAAAGGTCAACTTGTCTAAGTTGAGAAGCAGAGATACATTGCACGACGAGCCATTTATTCTTGCCTCTGAAGCGTCGCAAGTGTTTTACGCACCAGATGTTTCTGACATTGGATGGTCTGTGGTAATGCATTCTGCGCAAAGACTAACTACAGCAGTAGATGATTTTGAGGTTCCAACTGTTTACCAGTCAACTTTTACTGACAATGAGACTCTGGAAAATCTTATTGCTGTAGCTGAGGTAGCTTGAGGTAATGTCTCCTGCCTCTCTATTATCTTTCTGTTGTTTCCTTTTTCTGTTTTTTTTTTTTTTGCAGTTACCTAACCTTCAATTTTTTAACTGTAGTTGGTAGAAGATTGACAAAGGAAATCCTATGGGAAGGTACCTACTATCAGGCCGAAGAGTATTACAGAACCAGGTACTGAAACTAGCTAGGTCTTATAGAACAAGAACACTAAGTAAACTTGAAATATTGTCTGAAACTAGCTAGGTTTCGTTATTATAAGTTCTGTTTTTTTGGCTAAGTGTAGCACCAAGTAAACTTGAAATATTGTCTAAGTATGGAATATTGTCTAAGTATGAATGAAATTTTGGTATTGAATATCTTTGAATGAATAAAATTGATTCTATGAATGTATGATTCTGTGAATGTATGATTGGGGAATTGGGGAACTGTAGGTGCAGGGGAATGGGGGAATTGCAGGGGTATGATTGCCTGCAATTCCAGGGCTGGTAAACCAGGAAGATCTGCTTTTTTTTTTCTGTTAAAACTTTAGCAACGGTAATTCACCGTTTCTATTTTCAGGGAAAGTTGGTCTTCGTTGACCTGGTCAAGGTTTAGCAACAGAAAAATTGCGTTGCTACAAAAAGAAAGTCGGTCTTCCTTGACCTGGTCAAGATTTAGCAACGGAAAAAATACGTTGCTAAAATATCCCCGGCAAAGGAAAGTCGGTCTTTGTTGACCTGGTCAAGGTTTAGAAACGGTAATATGGCCGTTGCGGGCTAAAATAAGAAACGGAAATCGGACCGTTGCTGGAAAATATCCGAAACGGCGATAAAGCCGTTGCTTACTAAAATCAGAAACGGAAATTAGGCTGTTGCGGGAAAAATTAAGCAACGGAAAAAAAGCCGTTGCGGGCAAAATCTAGCAACGGCAGAACTGCTCCGTTGCTAGTACCGTTGCTAACCTTGAGACGCAACGGCAACATTACCATTGCTAAAATTCGTCACACCATGAATCGCAACGGCCGGTCCCCGTTACTAACACTTTTCGCAACCCATGAGCACCGTTGCTACCGCCCAAATATGGTGTAGTGTCAGTTCTGAAATCTCCTTTGTTCAACAAAACAGCTGTTGGTGTTTAAGAAATGGGGATAAAATTCAAATATGGAACCATAAATGGATACCAGACCTGAACAATCCTCCATTACCTAAGCAGGGCGCAATTAATCCAGAGAATTACACTTTGGTACGGGAATTGTTGTTAAAACTCAGTAAGCTGGAACCTGGAACTGCTTAAAGAGTTATTTGATGATACTATCATTAACAAAATTCTGAATATCTCAGTTCACCAACATTGTGAAGATAGACTGGTCTGGTTGCTTGAGAAGAACGGGAAATTTTCAGTAAAATCAGCTTATAGGAAGTTGTTTTCACAGGAGAATGGAAATTATCCAATAGATCAGAGAATGTCAAAGATATACAAGGCACTATGGAGGCTAAAACTACTGCCACGAGTTCGGCACTTTATCTGGAAATGTATTGTGGGTTCTCTACCTACACGGGAAAGATTATCCAAGCATTTGACACACATTCAAGATATTTGTCCGTTTAGATCTAACTCGGGTGAATCAGATACTCATGTGCTAATGATTTGCAGTCTTACAAGAGCAACATGGTTTTCACTTTGGGGGTTACACTCTGATAGCTTCCCTTCTCTGCGAGAATGGATATGTTCTTGGTTTGATGGTCTCTTTCTTAACCAGATCTCAGAAGATGAGTTCAGTAATCGAGCCATAACAGCATGGGTTATGTGGAATGAGCGATGTCAGAAAGTGCACCAAAATACACCAATTACCACTGACAAACTCTTATACCTTTGCAGGAAAGCTGTTGCTGAACAACAATGCTACAGATTCAGTAGAAATACAGAATCTTTTAGCTCATCTGTTAGACAAAACAGGAACAATATTGTTTGGACTCCACCTTTGAGAGGAATCTATACTCGCAATAGTGATGGTTCTTATGATTCTATTACAAAAACTGGTGGAGTTGGTCTAATTGTTCGCGATTTTGCAGGTAGCCAGAGAGGAGCCAAATGCTGCTATTTAGCTAGAGCTGAAAGCGCAGAGGAAGCAGAGTGCAATGCTTTATGGGAAGCGGCAAAGTGGATGGAACAGATGGGGTTGCAGGCTGTACATTTTGAGTTGGACTCGAAGCTCGTAGTTGATGCAGTTACAAGGGATCAGTACAACATTCCCTGGAAGATTTTTAATTTAGTTTTGGACATTAAGAATTTGTTTAAGTCTTTTCCTTTCTGGCAATGCTATTATGTGCCTAAAGAATGTAATAAGGTGGCAGACATCCTCTCTAAAAAAGCTAGAGTTGAGAGTCTGAATAGAGTTTGGTTAGATGAGTCTCCAGTTGATATTCAACGTCAACTCCTGATGGAAAAACCTATGTAATCTCAAGCTCTTATCTATGAAGTTTTCAGTTTCAAAAAAAAAATTTAAATAAATAAAAATAAAAAATAAAAAATCATCACATTATGTAATAAAATTATGACGATTTATCTTTGAGAATAATCACCCCTCTGCCAAGAAAACAAGTTAACTCGTCACACTATGTGATAAAATCTTGACGATTTGGCTTTGAGAAAAAACACCCCTCTCCAGAAAAACAAGTTAACTCGTCATACTATGTTATAAAATCTTGACGACTTTGCATTGTGAAAAATCACCCCTCTGCCGAAAAAACAAGATAAATCGTAATGACTTTTACTTAACTTACATGACGACTAAGTTTTATTATGCTCAAATCGTCGTGGTTTACATCATTACCATGACGAGTTTAGGTGTATTAACAGCTGTTTGGAAACAGGTTGTCGGAATCGTCGTGGTTTGAACATAAACCATGACGAATTTATGATTTTTTCTTTGAGTTTCCAAACAATTTAGACATGTAAACTAACACAAATTAATCAAACTTAGTACGATTTACTATTGTCAGCAACGAACCGTTAAAAAAAAAAACCATGAGTTATTTAGCATTTGGGTCCTCGATTTTGGTATGGTAGAGGGTCTGGGTCCTAAGTTTGTCCAAATTAGTGTTTGGGTCGTTGACTGTTAGTCAACTGAGTCAACTAACCAATCCGTTAGGAGAGTGAAAGTTACCCCAGTTAAATTATTCACGCCTTTGCCATCGATCTTACACTGTTTAAAACTTTGAATCGAGTGGAGGAGGATGGTCACCTAACCATCAGTTCTTGCGCTCTTTTCCTCTCCCCAATGGCGTCTCTTTTGGTGAATCTGAGTAATGGATTTTGTTAATTACTGTTTAAAACGAAAACCCTTTTCTTAAAACTATAATCATCTTCCTGAAGAAATTTACAGCATAGGGATTTTTTGTGAGATAAGGTAATCAACATCATTTCATCTTCTTCATATCATGTTCTTATCACTAATAATCAGCATCACCCAATTCACACTTGCCTCTCTATGCTGTCACGTTTCATGTTAAATGAAGATTTTGTGTGGATAACGAACGGGTCCTTGTTATTGGTATCATCAACAACAGCACAACTTGATAAAGTCTACTTGTGCGCGATATATATTATATGGTGTAAAACAGGGAGAAAATGACGGTTATTGTCGTTGGTTTGGGTGATGAAGGTAGATATTCAGATGAGTTCTCGAGTGCTTGCAGGTGCTGGAAGATTGGGTTGTTTCTGATTCGGTAATTGCATTGAAGGAGAACACATAAAAGAGTAATAAATTAGTAATAAAGATGTGTCTTCACCACCAATTTCTCGCATAAAAACTGTTCGTGAAAACTCCCGAAAGAAACTAACCGTTTCACTTAACCAATGCTAATTGCTCTAACGGTTTGACTACTTGGTCTGGTTGACTAACGGGTCAACGACCCAAACACTAATTTGGACAAACTTAGGACCCAAACCCTCTACCATACCAAAATCTAGGACCCAAACGCTAAATAACTCAAAAACCATTGTCAACCTAGGAAACAAAAAATGTATCAAACACACCAAACCGACATAAATTCTTTCACCTACTAAAACCAAGTGCGAAACGAAACAAAATAAACCATATCATTGTTGCCCCCATCGGCTTCACCTTCACCTTCACCTTCAGCTTCACCACGCCCACGGCCACGGCCACGGCCACGCCCACGACCACGACCTCGTCTAGAAGTTTCTCCTGTCTCTTGAGTCTCTTGAGTGTCACTGGTTTCAATATGACGACTCCTCGTGTTGCGTCGTAATTCCTCGAACATGTGCTCCGCCTCAGGCATATTGATGTGCCTAATGCGTGTTGATTATGTTGGTTCAGTTCAGCTTCTGTCAACCCCTTTCCTTTATCCGATCTCAAACAGTTGAGGACAGCATTCAACCGCCCCTTCTATTTTCATTAAAAAAAAACATGAGTTAGATATTTGAGTAATCTAAGTGTGAATCTTAAACAACTCAATTGCAAAATATATACTTACGCATAACTCGTACAACGAAGAATCATCATGGACGGTATTACGCCCATGTCCATCACGCATAAACCATGAGTTCGCCTCGTCCTCACCCCACCCAAACAACTCTTCGCACAATTCACGAAGTCTCTGAAAAGTGAGTTGCTTTACATAGCCTTCACTGGTTGACTTGCCATCAATTTTGACCTGGAAAGTATGATGAGCATCTTCAAGAGTGAGCCCCATCTCCCCGAACCCAAAGTGCATGGTATCTGTCTGCGCATAATACCTCTCACAGAATGCTGATACCGTCTCGCTGTCATAGGCGATAACAGAGTTATCCACGATTGGCCTCAGACCGGAGTTGTCAACAATCTCTATGAACCTTTCGCATTCACCTTAGCGGCCAGTTGCCCATATTGCGGTACGCCGTTTGGTGCCTCAATATTCTAGTGGCATTCGAATGAACCTACGAGATAAAAATTTATTAATAACAATCAAATTAGCTAAACCTATCTAAAATTATAAGAAATGGACAGGTATATTACCATGGTAGCGTAGACTATTTGAGCCTAAGAGGTTTTGTATCCGAAAAGAACCTCTCCACCATCAGCTGGTACCCCGTAAGGTCCGTGTTCTTTTGGTAGCATTAGAATCTCATCGGGAATGTGGGGTTCCTTCGCTTTAGCTTTCTTTTTTGCGTTTGGGTTGGTCTTCACCTTGGGGTTGGTCTTCAACTTGGACCTCATCATCATCATTAAGAATATCCTCATCATCATTAGGACTATCCTCATCATCATCATCTCCTTGGGGTACGTCATTAGGTTGTACCCCATCAACTCTGTATTCCTCATACTGCACTTGGAGCACGTCGAGAGGAATATCATCTTCAGCCCTCGGAACATTACCATCATCATCGAACTCCATAGGAGTAGGAACTGCATCAGAGTTTGGCTCACGGATTATCACGGGTCGCTGTCTGGTAGAACGAAGACTTGGTTTGGAACCCGCGGGTGGCATTGATCTTTTTCCCCTTTTGATCTTCTCCAACCTTAATACATACAAAAAAACAAATCAATTAACAAGTAAAATGACACAGTAAATCGTCATGGAAACAAAACAATATACGACGATTCTCATCAGAACAATCTAAATCGTCAAGGAATTTTAAAATGCACGACGAGTTCATTAAGCCCCATTATAAATCGTTAAGGTAAAGCATTACGATTTACTCATAAAACTGGACAGAACCAAAATTTTCTATGTCCAAACTCGTCATGCTTTGGGACACTATTGAGACGATTTCTAGAAACTCGTCAAGTTAATGTATAGTTACATGACGATTCAAGGCATGCAAAAGTAGGAAATTTAATCTGATAGTGACTAACTCGTCAAGGAATTATGGAAAACCTCGACGATTCTTCTTAACTTTTTTTCTGGGGACAATATTCAGACGATTTAGAGCAACTCGTCAAGGAAATATATTATTGTATGACGATTCTGTACATGCAAAACTAGGAAACTATATCTGAAACTGTGTATATCGTCAAGCTTTTGTTCAACAGCAAGACGATTGTTCTTGATTTTTTTGCTGAAACTGTAAAATCGTCGCGCTATTCTTCCATAGCTTGACGAGTTTTGATGTTGTAAATTCAATTGACGGTTTCTAACCTATCAAATCGATTCAAACTACATCTAAAACAATTGCAAAGGTGATTGGAGTAAATTACCTCTGCATTTCCGCCAAAGATTCTTCCTCCGGTTGTTCTTCCTCTTCGTCACGGTTGGTATTTGATTTTTTCTTTTCTTTCTTCCTCTTGTAAGTAATTGTTGAATCATCTCTTTCTCCGTCGATAGCCATGAATTTAATTCGAAAGAATTTGAGAGTAGTAAGTAAGAATTCGAAAGAATGAAGGATTTTGAGAGAATCGGGTTTGGTTTTGAAATTTTTTTTTTTTTTTTTTTTTGAGAAGTTATGAAGAAGGTGTGGGAAGTTAATGGAGGAGTAGGGGGAGTGGGAGTGATTTTCTGTAACTGAAAATTGAGAGGGAGAATTAGTGGGTAGATAATTAGTGGTAATTATAATTGAGGAAATTGAACAATCACCCCTCCTTTTGATGGGCCTTCGCAATCACCCTTGTAGGGTTAAATTTTAAGTTGCAAAAAAACGGATTTTATCTTTAATCCTTAAATACCCTTCTCAATGAAGAAAAGAACATTTTCATTTTTTAGATCTGCAAAAAAAAATTCTCTGCTCCACACCACACCACCACCGCCGTCTGATCCATTTCTCCGCCATCTTCTCTCATTCCACCACCATCACAACCACCACCATCATCACAACCACCACCACCTAACCCGCAGTTACTCGTCTTCGACGTCAAATTTTAACTTTTGATTTCAGATTCAAGAGATGGAGATTTAGGTTTTCGATTTCGGTTTCTGGTAATAATCGATTTTGATATGTTTTCTTGTTTGATTGATTGAAGTTTAACAACTAATCTATTGATTGTTTTCTGGCGATGGATGTGGTACTGTAGATAGATCTGTTATTGATGGTGTTGGCGTATGTGGTGGTTGAGGAGGTGTGGACAAAAATCAATTTGAGAAATCTGAATCTGTTCTTGATGTTGGTGGCGTTAGTGGTGGTGGAGGAGCTGTAGACGAAGATGAATATGAACATGGATTTGTCTGTTAAAGCAAATGATGATGGTGGTAATCGTTCCGACGCTGAAGCTTCATCCGATGATGTTGAGATTCTTGTAAGGAAGTTTTTATTGAGTTCAATTTTAATGGCTTACTTTGTTGGAATTTCGAATGATTTTAGTTCAATTTTGTACTTGATTTTGATTTTGTGATTGTTGTGCAGTTTTCGCCGTCTTCTCCAGGGTATTTGAAGAGTGAAGAGTATAGGCTTTTGTTTCGATTACCTTCTGATGAAGTAAGTTCAATTCAATTTTGAATTTTAGAATGATTAATATTCAATTTCTAGAATTTAGGGCATTTTTGGATTTTGAGTTGCATGTGTAGTAATTAGGGAAATTTTACCTAACAGATGAACAATTGCAGTGGTTGCACAATATTGTAATTTAGTCAAATTCACCCATAAATAGTATTGTCTTTGATGCGATATCGTTTGGTTGGCGCAAATGAGGATTGTAGTGGTTGTTTTGTTTGTGTGATTGTGTTTTTGGTGTTGTAATCATGGCAAATGGTGTACTTTCAGGTACAAGGCCTGTTGGCTTCCTTTGCTTGCCAAGCATACCAAGGGTGAGATTGCTGAAGGGACTTTGGTTGTTCCGTTGGATTGCGAATGGGTTTGGCACTGTCATAGGCTGAATCCAGTGAGTTTATACGATTTTGTGTATTTGTTTTCTTATCTGGTTATAGGAATGATTGGAGATAGTCATGCAGGTTGCTAAGCTTTTTTATTGGATGCTTCCTTCTTTATAGGTAAGGTACAAAACCGATTGTGAGGAATTTTACGGACAGATTTTGGACAATGTTAATGTCATATCAAAGATTCACGGGGCGTCCACAAAACAAACTGAAGAAATCTGGAATCAGTTATATCCCAATGAGCTGTATGAGCTTGATCTGAGAGGCAGTTTTGCGGATGAGACTTCTGAAATCCTTTCACATGCTCCAGAGAGTACCACATATGATCTAGTTTCTGCTGTTAAAAGGCAGAATTCTTTCTTTTACCAGGTAAGCAAGGGGATTTCAGTGGTGTTCTGTTTCATTTTTATTTGTTATCAACATAAATGGTCGAAATCCAAACCATTTGTTGTATAAATGTAATACTATTGTGAATCATTATATACTTCCATTCTTAATCTCCTGACATGTTTTTGGTCAGGTATCTAAACCCAACATGAGTCATGAACTCTTTCTTGAAGGAGTTGTAGCCAGATATAAAGGATTTCTTCATTTGATCAAGAGAAACAAGGAACGGTCTATCAATCTATTTTGTGTGCCAACTTATGATATTGATCTCATATGGCATACTCACCAGCTTCATCCAGTTGCTTACTGTAAAGATGTGGTTCGAATCACTAGCAAGTTGTTAGGCATGATGACACAGATTCAAACAGAAGCAAAGGACAGAAGCTTGATGTTGGATTTTCAGGGACTACTACTAAATGGGAAGAGTTGTTTGGACGTAGGTATTGGAGGGCAGGGGCAATGTATAGAGGCACTGCCATCCCCTGTTACTCATGTTCCATGGCAATCAAATATGATGAGCAAGAAAGCTGTTCCTCCGAGTGAGTCTCACATAGCAGTTCAGCTTCCTAATATAAAGTTTGTGGAGGTAGGCTACCAATACCTTCTAAAAAGTTGTATCTTTGGAGCATATATAACCATTTATAGACGAATCTGTGGTGCAATGGTAGCACAACTGACTCTACGTCAGAAGATGCGTGTTCGAGTCACGCTGGGTTCACTCGTTCATATCAACTTAACACCAGATTTTTGTGTAAAGTTGCCAACTTTACACCAGATTTTTGTGTAAAGTTGCCAACTTTACACAAAATCAAAGTTTAAGAATTCTCTTATCTAGCAATTTTTCGTGTAAAGTTGCCAAATTTACACTGCACTTTGTGTAAAGTTGGCAACTTTACACAAAATCACAGTCTAGGAATTCTCCTGTCTAGCAACTTTTTGTGTAAAGTTGACAACTTTTTGTGTAAAGTTGACAACTTTACACTGCACTTTGTGTAAAGTTGCCAACTTTACACAAAATCACAGTCTAGGAATTCTACTGTCTAGCAATTTTTGTGTAAAGTTGCCAACTTTACACTGCACTTTGTGTAAAGTTGGCAACTTTACATCCGTTTTGTGTCAAGTTGCCAACTTGACACTAAGTTTTTACTGGTGGTGGAAGTGGTGGTGGAGACGGTTTGGTGGTGGTGGCGGCGGTATAATGGTGGTGGTGGCGGCGGTATAATGGTGGTGGTATGAGGTGTTGGTAGTGCGGAAGTGGTGGTGGAATGAGATGGTGGTTGCGGAGCTGGTGGTAGAAGGTGGTTGGGGTGGCTGTGGTGAAGGTGGTGGTAGAAGGTAATTTGGTGGTGGTTGTGGTGGCTGAGGTGGTTGTGGTTGAAGCGTCGTAGTGGTGGCGGTGAGATGATGGTGGTAATGGTGGTAAAATGGTGTTGGTGGAAGTGGTGGTGGTGGAGGTGGTGGTGGAAGGTATTTTGGTGGTGGTTGTGGTGGCGGAGGTGGTGTTGGTGTTTGTGGTGGTGGAGGATGTGTTGGTGGTGGAGGCTGAAAAAAAAACTTAATAAAATGATCATTAATTGGGTACACTTATAGTGAGGGTATTATAGTAATGTTATAAGCTTAAAAAACAAGGAGGGGTGATTATAAGTAGGGAGGGGTGATTGTGAAGAGGTGAATTTTCAGGGGTGTTTAATTAATCTACCCAATTATAATTTGTAACTGATTAGGATAGATTAATTGTAATTAGCCACCCCTTATAAACTGGGATAGGATATTTGAAGTAGTGCTCGCCCCTAATAAATTTGGGCTTGCCCCCAAATTTGCCAGGTTTTTAAACGGTATAACAAGTAAGAGGGAAAGGTTTTTTTTTGATCCATGGTTGTATTCCCTTCCATTGTTTCCATCTATCCATAATCCATGTATGAAAAAAATAAAGATTACTACAATTTTCTGATACACGAAAACGAGGTACTTCATACGAGGAGTATGAAGGATGGGTGCTTTAAAATAAGACCCTTTACATTGACACATTCTTGGTTGATGCATGCACAAATGATATTATTGCCAAAAGCTAACAGGACATACGTAGGGTAGGGGACTCCTATTAATTGAGAGGAACCTTTTATCAGGTGAGGTACATGCTCAAATTCACATAGAAGAAAAGGATTTTGGAGAGTCCTTTCCTATAAAATACCGAGTATGTTTTAAGTAACATATTTTCTTTATTTACGTACGCTGGTGATGAACAATAGAAGATTGAGACAGATTTTTTCACACTAGCAATTTTCCTCCACTGCATTATTCTTGGACAAAAATCAGTGACACGTGATTTAAACACCTAGCTAGCTGATTCTTTATTTTGGATTGGTCAAAAAGATGGGCAGGTGTGTACAACTAATAGTCATAAAAGAGAAAGGACTGGATGGTTACCGAAAACTGTTGAAATTTCATTACTATTATACTTACCTAACTTATAATGTTTCTGGTTATGATGAAAGACAAAGTTCCTCCACATGTTTAACAAAAGAATCAGGTACTCAAGTACTATATATGTATAAGGAATGAAGATCAAACAAACACTGGTACATAAACTGAATGTATAGGAATTAAGCAGAAGAAACTCACGGTGCAAAGGATATATGGCAACTAAAGGAGCCATAGTTGACCATGTAATTAAACTATTTATTCCTTCTTCATTAGACATCCTTGATTACTTATCTTCGTAGTTCTCCTCTTGGTTTCAGTCAAAGACGACGTTTGACAATACACAACGAAGGCTGAAGTAGGGGCTTTCGTATTAATTACAGACCTTATAGTCGTTGATCTTTTGTGTGTCGGTGTGTCCCCTATAGCTTTTATGATGATGGAAATGTGTCCCCTATAGCTTTTATGATTATGCAGATGATTTCAATAGCCTAGCTACCCATGATCGATATTTGATACATACACGAGAGTTAGTACGTAACTCGTTTGGTCTCAGAAAATTCGTTAATAATAACAGAACCATGTATTTTCTTTCCATAACTGGCAATACATATGGATACGGTTGGTTTTCAGACCAAAAGGCTTGTTAATTTGAAACGAGATGCATTCACTACCTTTTATGCTTTCACTACCGTTACATCTCAAATAAGCAAGGA
>JAJJMA010338694.1:0-11366 GCA_023529015.1 Papaver nudicaule
GTGTAATCAATAAATATATTAGAGAGGTGTTTTTAGACACCTATCAAGCAACGTCTTGTTAAATGCAGCTATTGTGCTAAAAAGGGACATGATTACAAGCAGTGCCATGTATACAGACGTAAAGTCAAGTATGCTAACAAACTGCAAAAGAAAGCGGCCAGACTCATGGATATTATTCGAATCTTTGAAGCTGCCAATAACAAGGAAGACAATAAAGATCGAAATCACTCTAACTCCTTAAGGGCAACACAATGAGCGGAGAAATTCAAGAGAGTCAAAACTAAGAATGGCAAACTTAGTTCAAAAAAAGATTCAATACCACATAAGGAGCATAATCATGCTCTACCTTCCTCGCACTAAGTGCTAGAAGGACTGGCATCTCATCCACTGCCACTTGGGATGAGATGTCATAGTGTGGTCGGGCAATGGTCTTAGAGTCTTTTTCGTTTTCCTGTATCTGTTTGTAAGTAATTGATAACCCGCAATTAAACACCTTTTCACCGTCACTAAATAAAAAGTGTAATGTTGATCCAAGCTCCATGGAACTCATGATCACCAGTGGTCAGATTGTCTAAACGAAAGGTTAAGATTGTTACTGGGTATCTCTAAAAGTGAGACACGTCAATGAAAGAACAAAATATACGTGTACAACGGTTCCCGAACCGTTCCGCTTCCTCAGTACGATGTTAGGGTAAATATATATCGTATCTGGCAGTTAAGATGATCCTTATCTCTTCGAAAATTCTTTAAAGAACTGTTTATAAAGAAATCGGAAGTCAATTCTTATTTCATTCTAAACTTTTCAACATGGTGAAACCTCTTGCAACTACTTCTCCAAGCAAGGATCCAATGTCAATTGACAAGGACACCATGAAACCAGATGATCCTTTGTAATCATCCAAAAACAAAGGAAAGAAACCCTGGTTCAAGAAGAAGAAGAAGAAGAAGAAATCTAAATCTGACAAGGATGAAAAACCTTCTCAGAAGAATCAAAGGATTGCATCCATTCTCAAAGAATGCAGAGAAACT
Organism: Papaver nudicaule; assembly: GCA_023529015.1. Taxonomy (NCBI): domain Eukaryota; kingdom Viridiplantae; phylum Streptophyta; class Magnoliopsida; order Ranunculales; family Papaveraceae; genus Papaver; species Papaver nudicaule. Next base: position 1,030 of record JAJJMA010338694.1, read on the forward strand.
AAAATAGAAGTGAGATCTCTTGGAGAAGTGTTTCTAAAAACTCTGGTTGTTCAACAAGCTCTTGTGAAGCAACAAGAAGAGCTTATGAAAGAAGTGCATAAGGCATCGCCAATGAGCCTAAGGGATTCGATCTAGACATTCCTATGCCCATGAATGAAGAAAAAGACATTGAGGAAATCAATAACTTCGTCATGACTTCTTTCAATCAGATTGGTTAATTCCTTGTGAGAACTTGTTCTTACTTTTGCCTAAGGAATATAAACTATATCTGATAAGTAGTTTGCCTTTTCATGCTTTTTAGAGTTTTTCAAGCATGTACTACTTTATTTCATTAATAAAAGTTCTTTTTAGATGATTATTAATGATGTTTGCAATACTTGATTTGTCTACCTCAATCTTATTGCAACACATAGCTTTTTCCATTGCCTCGGTAGTGATGCAAAGTTATGTCTATTTACAAAAGTTATGATTTTTCTCACGATCAAGAAACTTTTGATTATATGATTTTTAGGGTTTTCACAGACTCGGAATCATATACTCTTTTCCAAAAAATTGGCTAAGGAAAAGAGATTATAAACAAAGCAAAACTGGATAACATTCAATTGTTCCTGTCCATGGTAGACTTTGTAAGTTGTTCTTTATTGAATAACACCACATGGGGGAGAGTTCTTACTTGAACTTGCGCTTAATAACAAATCTTTTTGGGGAGCGTGGTTGTGGAATATTAGGAGAAAAGTGTATCTATATTTCTCCAAAGATGAATCAACTTAGAGATCGTCGTTCTGATTTCCTAGTTATGTCATATTAAACTTGGTATGTGAGTACTTAGCTTAACCTATCTCATAGGTTTATGAAACCCTAGTCTCGAACTACTTTGTCATATTTTTGTGACAAATAGGGGGAGAATACATGGTTCTTGTGGTGCATAACCATAGGGGGAGAACGTCATGTGCTTACTTGTTGTGCTTTTTCAAAGTATTAAGTAAGGGGGAGTAATTAAAGCTGAGAAGAAGCTTCATATCAGGAATGAGTAGAATCACTTTAAAAGTTTTGATACACAGACTTTAAAGTTTGCTCAGATTCTTACTCTTAAGCACAAACAACATGTGGGATTAGCATATTAACCCATGTAAGCTTGAGCGTACCTTTGTGGTTGTTTGAGCTGGATATGTTGTAGCTGCTGTCTACGGATTTGTCAACAAGAGTTCAATGAACACATCAAGACTCAAGGGAGAAGTTGAAGAATTCAAGAAATCAAGATACATCTGGTTAGTACTTAATTGTATATCTTTTGAATCCATATGTAAATTGGTTTTGTCACTAAAATTGACAAAGGGGGAGATTGTTAGGGCATTGTCCGGTCAAACCCACTAGCGTTGGTATGTCAAGCTGGTTGTCAGTTTTAGGTGTCAAAACACAATTCTTGATTTAGCCTACTAGAGTTTAGATTTCGGAATTGGGATATAGACTAAGTAGTAGAGACCTTGAAGACGAAGACAGTGAAGACAAAGAAGACATCAATTATTCTTCATCGACAAAAGGTTAGTAGGAGTTATGACTTTTATGGAAATTCTTCTATTCTACTTTCTCTATCTTTCGAAATAGTCGGCTACTTTAAAAGTAATATTAATAGCGATTGAGATCGTGTTCTTGTCTACATGACCATGAGTTATGTTGGTATTTGTTCCCCCAAATACTAAGTTTACAAGAATGCATGAGATCGATTCAACACCATTTGTCCATTGCAATGGTTTGCTTGCAAATCACTTGTTGGATATGGGTGAATCAAAAGGAGTACTCTTGAGCAAGAGTCCAGTGGATTATAGCTGAGGACGTCTAACACGTCTAAGTACTGGTGTAGATGGTGAAAAATAGAAGAGGGACAAAAATGTAAAACGACTCTCCATTATGCCTTACTTAAAGGCAATTGCCTACTCAGACACATCTCTGTAGCTCAGAATACAACCTATCCTACGAGCTGAATATCCTCTCTATGAGTTCTCTCTTATAACTCCCGGTGGAGAGGCTGATATCATAGTGCAGTACCGATAACCCCACCAACACGTAAACCCATTAATTTACTTCATGTCGACATCGCCTCGAATTCCTCGACATCAAAACTAAATTGCTCACTGGTACTATGGTGGAGAATTGATAGAGATGCACCCCCTCGGGTTTCCTCCTCAATGTTTAAAGACCTCAGGCCCTCGCCTAATCTCGGTCGAAATAGAGACACACCCTCTCGGGTTTCCTCGAGAAAAACGACTCAGCACCTGAGTCTCCAATAAAAACCTCAGATGAACCACAGCTCTAGGCCCGTCCAGAGTTCCCTGAGTAACATACAACAACTTAAACAGCTCAACCGCACCTAAACAGGTCATCTAATATGCCATAAGCTCGAAGATGGCATGGCTTAAAATACCGTGGCTAAAGAAATCAAGGCCAAATGCACCACTAAGAGTGATCAAGATCATGGACCAAGCATGGCCATAGTCACAAAATTGCCTCCAAAGGCCAAGACCGTGGCCACAAAGGCCATGGCGCCACAAGTATTGGCCTTGGCCAAACCTTGGCCACAAGGCCATGGCGCCTCATTCATGGCGCCACATCAATTTGGCCTTGGCCAAACCTAGGCCAAAAGGCCATGGCGCCATATTCATGGCGCCACATCAATTTGACCTTGGCCAAACCTTGGCCACAGAGCCATGGCGCCACATATGTTTGGCCACAAGGCGCCACATCAGTTTGGTCAGTTTTCCTTGGCTAAACCTTGGCCAAAAGGCCATGGCGCCACATCAATTTGGCCTTGGCCAAACCGTGGCCACAAGGCCATGGCGCCACATACATGGCTCCACATCAATTTGGCCTTAGCCAAAAGGCCATGGCGCCACGCCACATCAATTTGACCTTGGCCAAACCTTGGCCAAAAGGCCATGGCGCCACGCCACATCAATTTAGCCTTGGCCACAAGGCCATGGCGCCACATTCATGGCGCCACATCAATTTGGCCTTGGCCAAACCTTGGCCACAAGGCCATGTGCCTCATTCATGGCGCCACATCAATTTGGTGGCCACATCCATGGTGCCACATTCATGCACACTCTACCAAATTCAAACATAGGCCACGTCCATACACTCATGGCCACACACCATCTGTACCACACTCATGGCCACACAACATTGTTATGGCCCAACATAGTGCAGTGTAATGTCTGCGTCTCCACACGAGAGATCAAAACATCACACGGGGGGATAACTTTAGGGGTATTGGTCTGGCGGTTTACGACAGTTAGAAAGAAACTGATAGAGATGATGGACAGTTACGAGAAGGTGGTGCTGAGTGGACATGTTCTACACGATTCTAGCAGTTACAGAGCACAACTCATGTCCTCCACTCCTCCACTCTTCCACGACTTCCACCTTCTCTGTCGAGAGATCAGGTTGAGTTCAATACTATAAATAGAGGGCTTTCTCTATCTTCCAAGGCTGGAGATTCAGAATATTCTAAACAGTCAGAATAACCAGAACACTCAAGAACACCAAAGCCTCGGAGCACGAGCAACAACCAGATTCTGAGTAATTCAACACACTTCTAGCCTTGGAGACCTCCAGTCACCCTCACGACGGAGATCTTGAACTCTCACACCCAGAAACACACATCCTCAACCTGATCTCAAGTTTCTTTCACTGTTTCCCTCCCTAGAACAACCTCATCCTCTATGTGACTGAAGCAAGACGTGAACGACCATTGACTTGGTTTAGGCTCGTCTTGTTCGATTTTGATCTCGAGCACTACAAAAGTACCCAGAGACGGTACATATGTTTTTCAGGTAAAAACATTTGGCGACCACAGTGGGAGATCAATCTCTCGGTTTCAGAAGATTTCCTCGAAAATTGTTGAACTCAGGGCAGGGTCAGACAACAAAAAGCTCAACTCTTCAACTGAAGCCGCTCCAACTTCCGGCGCAACACCTTCCAATCCACCCACACTCAGCGTCGTGCCCAGCATCCAGATCACCCACGATGTTTCCCCTATAACACCTACTATCTCAGCAACCCCTGTCACACCCACCATCACGCCTACTCCAACTCTCCTGGCGTTGCCTCGGTAAACCCTGTTGTTCCAGCGACTCCTCCTGTCCCAACAACTCCTGCAGATTCAGGTCCAGATAGCACGCCTCGTAGCAACCCCTTCTCTTCGATCAGGATCAATGCTACCACCCTAAAGGAAGAGGAAGTGCCAAGGACACTAACCATGGAGGAACTAGTCAAGTATCGAGACGATCTTCCAGAAAGACAGATCAAGACCCAAGTTGAAGTCTTGGCTCGTCTCGAAACCCTAACCGCGAAACCATCACCAGGTTCACAAGCCAAAGGAACTCCCAGAACTGCTGCTAGCACAAACACCATTGCGATCCACGTTTGGGATGATGAGATGATCCCTACTCAAGCAGATCCTCAACACGAAGAGAGCCACAACTCGGATACGTCGCTAAAAGACGATTTGGATAGACTACTCCAAAGCCCAGAGGAGGAGACGACGCTACCTGTTTACCAGCACCGACAACCGTGCCCACACAAAGTGTATAGGGTCCCTCTCCCCAAGAGGGGAACATCAACACCACCGAGTACTAAGACTCAGAAAATTCCCAGAGCCCCCACTGCAGAGCCTGCACTTAGTACGACAACCTTGCCCGGCATTGGTGCGTAGAGCGAGACGATGAATGCATCCTACCACAAGTAATTTTTCGTATCAGAATAGGATCCAATCTCTCGACTGACATTGGCGGAGCTCTGTGAAATGATCCTTGTCTACTGAGCCCTCCATGAAACTGCAAAAAATCTGCCTCGTCTGCACCATCGCTATCGGGGAGGGCCAAACCCCTAAGAAGCGAAGAGGCTCGTAATACCAAAGGTGACAGAAGCCTGATCATCAAGCAGTACAACGACAACTCATTATCCATGAGTGACATCAGCGAAGGGGAGTAAGAGGAGGAATCTGGCTACAGAGATCACAACACAAGCTACGATGCCACGAGTCACGGCGCCACAAGTCACGGCGCCTTGACCCGAGTCACGGAGCCACAAGTCATGGCGCCACAAGTCACGGCGGCGCTGCAACTACTATAAAGGGGTAAACCAAGCTTGTAGTTCCCATGACAACAAAGGATTTATCAACAAACACTAAAGAGACGGACAACCCCATCATCACCAAGAGAATGACGACGAGACATGGGGACTTCCAGAGTTACCATTGCAGCCAGCCAGGAACTCCAGGGTGTGGATTCCCAAAACAACTTGAATAAAAACATAAACAGGAAGCCCTTAGGGGATCAAGAAGAAAAGGCGCATCTTTTCTTCAACCACAAAACTCCCTGTCTTGCTAGAGAAGGATCCAAGCAGTTAAGGATTGAAGAAGCTCGTGATAACAGGAGACGTGTTAGCAAGCCTGATAACTGGGTATCAACACAATAACTCAAAGGGTTTCGAACAAGATCGTGACTCAAGCACAAGATGCAGATCTGCAACAACGACCGCGAGGAGTACGAGGAACGAAGCCTATGCAGGATTCCCAGACCCATCATCTTCGAAGAATTACTGGAACCATTAGACGTCTGAACAAGAATGGAACAACATGATTACCCCGATTCGATGATTCTCAACAACTAATGAGAATGCTCTACCTACTCAACCCTTTACCATCTCCGAAAAGCCAACACACGAGAATGTCGAAGGAGGCTGGCGAGTAACACATTTCTACACGAAGGAAGTTGAGCCCAGCGAAAGACGTCGATAAGATAGCACAGAGCATGGCTGGGGACTCCTCACCACAGACGAACACCATTAGAGATGATGACTGCCACGACCCAATAAGGTACAACTAATATGCACCTGTCTCTACCAAAGTGCTTCATCATCATGGAAGCAGAGACGTCCATGCAGCAGGGGACTATCCGTTACAGATCCTTCGAAGGGAGGAAGATCTAAGAACTCCAATCAACACCGACACCACTACCAATGCCTCTACGGAAACCTAAAGGCCGCCAGGGATTCCTTGTTACAAGAGTTTTTCAAAGAAGCATAAATAATCTTACCACTTCAACAGCGAGATCGTGTACACGCCTACCGAAACCTTTGAAGAACCTCTGAACGCCACCGAGTCTTCATCTTTCGATCAAGCTAGCAGTATCATGGTTGTAGCGCCCCTCTCAGCTATCACTAGCAACGAGTCTCCAACATCCTTCGGTGGCAACCCAGATCCAAAAAGATGACAAAGTGGAGTGCTCCAAGCGCAGGGACTTCAAAAGATGTGCCAATAGATGGAGAATGGGAAAGGCTTCCTACGTAATATCTGTTCACTTAAGATTCTACCACAACATGCTAGAAGGAGCGATCATCATTATGAAATCAGAGTTAAAGCTTCTAGAGCAAGGGTGTGCGAGCAAGAATCTTGATACGGGGATTAAAGGTATTCATCTCACTAGACCTTCACAAGTTTCAAATTCTCGAATACCTTCCACCACGAAATATTCCTGTAGCCTCACACCTTCCACCATAAAATATTCTTGTGTCTCTACATTCGTGGAGCCACAAGATACCTTCTACCAAAACTATCTCCGTGGCTCTGCATTCGTGGAGCCACGAAACACCTCCCATTAAAATTATTCCTGTGGCTCCGTGCTCACGGAGCCATGAAACACCTTTCACAAAAGTTTCCACAGCGCCACGAAATAGAAAACTACCTCCCCCAGAAGATATCTCTTACAACAAGAAGTTCACCTAACCTTAGCCCCATAAAAGGTTTTCACCACCGTATACCTCCGTGACTCCACAGAATGTCCTCCCAGTCTTCATTAACTCTCTGAGTCAACACCATCACTTATAACCTCAGTGTTAGAATTACCAATCAAGGACGGTAAACCATCTTGTGGAGAAGTTATTTTATTTTTGAGTCTCCATGGAGCAAACCTACTCCGGAGACAAACAAAGGCGTTCTCACGACTACATACCAAGTTTGTTGTACGACGGCCTTCACAAAAACGAGCAACGCGGAAGATTGGTAAGAGATCTGAAGGTGATTTTTATACACCACCTCCCTACAGGTGTATATTGTTATGTGTAAAAATTTCGTGGCGATCCAACTCGTGGATTAAGAGATATGGCGCAAACATTGTAGTGCACACCGAAGTAAGTAGACAGAACGTACATACGAAGACAAAACAGTTGCTGCGGAAAGCTTGTGAGGAATTCTTGGGTAAAATTTATACACAAACTCCCTTTCAATGCCTACAACTACGTGGTAAAATTTCATACAATAACTCCATGTGGTTTGAGAAATATGGCGTGAACATTGAGGAGAAGAAAAGCTGCCAGAATTTCCTGCGCCATCAACTTTTGTTCCGAAGGAACAGCCGGTGTGAGAAATCCACAAGGTATTTTGGGAAGATTTTCGGACAAAATATTTCTCTGTATGTCTCCCAGCACATACTAAAATTTCATACCAATCAAGCAAGGGGATTGGGAGATACGACACGAACACTACAGCACACGCGAGACGCGCAGTCAGGAATCATGTACAAGACCACGTCAAGTACTGCGGAAAATCTACGAGGAGCCTCGAAGATATTTTTGGACACAACACTCCTCTGGATGTCTACTACTAGGTGTCAAAATTTCGTGATGATACAACAAGGGAGTTAGGAGATATGACGCAAACACCAGGAAACACGCAAGACGCGAACAGTTAGAATTTACAACGAATAGGCTATGACGCAAAGCTCATAGCGCCAGCATCCACGGCGCTACCAAGTCCATGGCGCCACACCTCATGGCACCACACCTCATGGCGCCCCACCTCATGACGCCACACCTCATAGAGCTTTATTACTCATAAAAGACGGCGAGGTAAACATCTTCATCAAGTTAGTTCACCTATTTTAACTCCAACACCCTCTTCAACGACTGGAGACTTGGCGCAATCGTTGTGCTTTGGAGGAAATCTCTATAAGGGGATACCGAGAGTATGGGATCCCCACAATAAACATGTCAAGAGGATATATAAGACGGGACGACACATGTTCTACACCAAAACAGGAGACGTTCAGATCTACACCAAGAAAAAGAATACAATCGACTCCCCTGGTATCTCTCTACCGACTGCTGCTGCCGGTTACCACTGGATTGGTCATTGTTTCGTAAAGCATCGGTGCTTCACCTCACTCAAACACTACGGATTCAACTCTGAACACCAATGGCCGCGTCTTGCTTACTGGAAAGTACGCCACCCGAGCTTGCATCATAGGCGCTGCTTAGAGAGTTCCTTGCATCATACCCTCCTCTGGAACTCAGAAACTCTTCGTTGAGTTGAGAAAGCATGTGAAAAATCAAGAAACATCTCCTACTCGTGAATGTGCCTTAGGAGCTGTAGCCCTAAAATCTACATCCCCTTTTCAATGGTTCCTTGATAGTGGATGTAGTAGGCATATGACAGGAGATTTGTCTTGGTTTGTGAACAGTTATGATTACGAAGGAGGTCCCGTAACCTTTGGAGATGGAAGATGTTGCTTTATCAGCAAGCGCGGAACTATCAAACTTCCAGGTATTCCCGAGATCCATGATGTTGTCTATGTTGAAGGCATGACAGCAAATCTTCTCTCTATTAGTCAAATATGTGACAAAGGCCACAAGGTTGTTTTTGAGGCAAAGAAATGCGCCATTAAAGATCAATCTGGCAATACCATTTTTCATGGTATTCGTGGGTCGAACAATTGTTATCTACTTGATATCAAGTCCGATCTTTGTTGCAACCTGACTAAGGATGAATCTACCCACCTTTGGCATGAACGATTTGGTCATATCAATTATCGTTTATTGGGGAAGCTGATTAACAAGGAACTTGTTAGAGGAGTCCCCAAGATCCAAGCCAATGTAGAGGGTATATGTGGTGCCTGTCAAAAGGGTAAAAAAGTAAGAGTTCCACATAAAGTGTCTAACAGTATAGCAACCAAAGCTCCACTTGAATTAATTCATATGGATCTTTTTGGTCCTATCCAACAAGTCTCTGTTGGTGGGAATAAATATGCTCTGGTAATGGTCGATGACTACACTAGATTCACCTGGGTAGCATTTCTCAAGCACAAGAATGATACCCTAGAAGAGTTTAAGATAATTGTGAATAGAATCCAGAATGAGCAAGGTCGTACTGTTAAGAAAATCAGAAGCGACCGTGGCACATAATTCAAAGATACTAAGGTATTCGAGTTCTGTGACTCACTGGGTATAATTCAACAATATTCAGCACCTATCACACCTCAGGCTAATGGCGTGGCTGAAAGAAAGAATAGAAATATTCAAGAAATGGCTCGGGTTATGCTTCATAACAGAGATTTACCCTTAAAATTTTGGGGTGAAGCAGTGCTCACAGCATGCTATCTTATTAATCGTGTATATCTAAGGTCCTTCACCTTGAATACACCTTATGAGCTATGGTACGGTAAGAAACCCAACTTGGGGTATCTCCGTGTCTTTGGAAGCAGATATTATATCCTTAAAGACAGAGAACAAAGAGGAAAATTTGACTCAAAAAGCGATGAGGGAATTTTCTTAGGATATGCATCTGACAGTCGAGGGTTTCGAGTTTTTAACACAAGAACTCAAGTTATGATGGAATCAGCCAACGTTATCATTGATGACATAACTGGTTTTCGTCAGAATAATAGAGCCCCAGCAGAACTACCGCCGATTGAAACAGTAGAAAAAGAGCCCACGGTTCCCGAACCGGCCGCTACTGAGGTAGTTCCGACTGTGATCGATACAGAGACAGACCACAATAAAGACGATGATGTAGAGGTTGAAGTTGAGCCAACTGCTCCTGAAACACCTCTATGGGTCCGTCGTAGTCATGTACCTGACGACATTATTGGAGAAACATTCACTACAAAAGTGATGACAAGGAGGCAAGCACAAAATATCTGTCATTATGCTTGCTACCTGTCTAATGTTGAACCAAGGAATGTTGACGAAGCACTAAAAGACTCTGCTTGGATTAATGCTATGCAAGAGGAACTTAGTGAGTTTGAACGACAAAATGTTTGGACACTTGTTGATCGGCCACCAAACATTAATGTTGTAGGTACAAAATGAATCTTCAAGAACAAGTCTGACGAGTTTGGCACTGTTGTAAGAAACAAAGCTAGACTTGTAGCTCAAGGATTCTCCCAAATTGAAGGGATTGACTTTGATGAGACTTTTGCTCCTGTAGCAAGACTTGAATCCATAAGACTCTTACTTGCTCACGCATGTCATCTAAAGATAAAACTTTATCAGATGGACATCAA
>JAJJMA010338712.1:0-19470 GCA_023529015.1 Papaver nudicaule
AGTTATATGATTCTGAGTTTGAGAAAACCCTAATAACCATATAATCAAAAGTTTCTTTACGTCACTACCGAAGTAATGGAAAAAGCATAACTTTTGTAAACAGACACAGCTTTACGTCACTACCGAAGCAATGGAAAAAGCTATGTTTTGCAATAAGATTGCGGTAAACAAATCAAGTATTGCAAACATCATTAATAACATCTAAAAAGACTTTTATTAATGAAATAAAGTAGTACATGCTTCAAAACTTTTAAAGAGCATGAAAGGCAAACTACTAAGCAGATTTAGTTTATATTCCTTAGGCAAAGGTAAAAAAAAGTTCTCACAAGGAACCAACTAATCTGATCTACTAAGAAACGAAAACAAACAAAGACTTAACTTTGTTCACTGCCAGTGGTGTTTTCTAACTTTTCTGAACTGCTCCATGCTGCCATGGTCATCTACATCCTGTATTGAAGCTCAGGATGTGTTGAACCAATGAGTTCGAGTTGTTTCTGTAGACAATGTACATTATCTTCAAGACGTTTCTGTCTCTTGACAATGGTGTGGAGTAGGCTCACGACTTCATTGTTGCTTTCTTCTTCTGCAGAATGACTTGATTCTCTATCACCCTGGTTCATACTATTCTTGCGTTTGTTAACATTAGTCAACATTTTGCAAATAGAGCTATCATTGAGTGACTGTGGACGACCAGACAATTCACCTGTGGGTTTAACATTGTAATGATCACAGATCCTTCCAATGAGACATGGAAACCCAAGGTTCTTGCCATTATCAGTCATTACCCTCATGTAAAATACAATCATATTACACAAGTTAACTCGTTGTTTGCTCTTCAAGTAATAAACCAATTCTGCAAAGTCGCGACTCCACAATGAGTTGACCATCATGGAAGGACATAGGTTAGCAATACCCAGTTTTCCAAAGGCTTTCAACTCTATAGATAGATCTTCGGTTGGAAATTTCCCAGTCCATGAAATTTCTCGACCTATCAATTCCTTTGAGATTTTTCCAGTGGTTGGTCTCATATTACCAGATCTAGGTAGGATAATACCTCTGTTGGACAGACCTGTAATAGACTCAATAAGATCACAGTTTATATCCATCACTGTTTTCCCAACCATTGTTTTAAAGCATGGGTTGTCATGATTGAATCCATGAATGTTGGCATAGAATTCTTTGACAGTATCCTCATATGCTTCTCCATGACCATCAAATATGCTGCCTAGTTTAAAGGCTTTTGCATATTGTACCACACCCTTAAACTTTATACTATTCACCAGTTTTCTTTCTACGATAAGAGCTCTATCCTTGATGGTAAGATAGGTTTGATAGCATCCTTCGTCATAGAAAGTGATTCCTGAGTCTGAATCATAGTGATAGTTGTTTTCCTTTGGTGCGGAGCTCTCTTTTGGTGGAATCAAGGGATTCGTCATTGACTTTCCTCTTGTTTTCGTCATACTTCACAACAATCTTGATTCAAGAACTGTAAATACCCCTTACAGTAGTTCTTGTCGTAAATCTTAAGAAGATCTGGAAGAATTGTCGTGATTCAGGAGAATTTCTGATACAAAAACCTGGGGGCGGTACCCGAACCGTACGGAGACAGAATAACTTGTCTCTGAGTGGTGCGGTATCTCGGATATATATAGGGGACTGAAAGCCCTGATCACGAGATTTGAATTGTATCAGAATTCGGATTTACTCAAAAATCCTAGTTTTACCTTAACACAAATTCCTGTTTGCATGGGACTCCTAAGAGTTTATACAAAACTGAAATTGTATGTGTTTCTATTTTAGGAAACTAAGGTGTTTCCCTTTTTGAGATAATATTGACAGGTTATTTTCTCAAGGGTACTAATTCTCCTTATGATTTTGACTTTACGAGCTACAAAAGTCAACATCCTTTATCTTGTTAGAGCAACGGCTCAACATACAAGTAATTTTACCAATAAACCCAAAAAGACTAAAAATATCTACAAGAATCTACTCCCACTTCCCTAGACATTTTTCTCATCACACAAGCAGGTATATGATGAGAAAATCCTGTCATGGATGTTAGGGAGAGTAGACGTGAGTATAGGGATACTCACATATCTCAGGATGACAATCGCCACAGTGAGATAAATTCTTGTCTTGGGTTTCCTTTGGAACATAGTATTTTGCCTTCTTACCATGTTTAGCCAAAGGGGTACTCATGTTGCTAGCATGCTTAGTAGGTTTTAAATTCCTTGACACATTAAGTAGGCAATCCTTTTCAAAGTGTCCAAGGTTTCCGCATTTAAAACACAGTCTATTAACATGCTTACTTAGTTCTTGAATCTTTTCGATGTACTCTACAAAGCTGACATTAAGATCTTGGAGGTGTCGGCAAAGTAGTTCAACTCAAAATATTTCAGGACCAAGAAGCTCCATGAGTTCTAATTTTTCGAGTATATGTAATCGTATGATTTCATCACGATGTACCTCGAGCAAGTTTACAAGCTTATCAGAACCCAACAAATTCTGAATAAAGCGTTGTAGTCCCTGGTGTACCAAATTGGCTGTAGAAACAAACCAATTTTTTATGTACGCCATAATTCACAAGCCTAGATAAACACAGACAGTTACGTCTTTAATGTGTTCACCTGCTCTGATACCAACTGAAAAAGGAGGGGTACCGAAATACTACCAACTTTTTGTTTTGGCTCGTGAGTCTTATGGTTAAAGTCTGGACGATCTCAAAAATCAATATCCAAACCTCTAACTGGAGTTGTTAAGACCTCGACAAAGAATACTTTGGAGTCAACTCGACAGTTAGGCAATAACGTACTACTTGGTGCTTTAACTATAAATCAGAGTTATAATGCGGAAAGTAAAAGCACACAAGACACCAAACGTTTTTTTAACGAGGAAACTGCCTTGCAGAAAAACCTCGGGACCTCGTCCAGTTTGAACACCGCCCAGTACAAACTGACTACAAACACTAGCCTACTACAAGACTTCGGTCTGGGATGTAGCAGAGACCAACTCAAGCCCTCCAAGCGAATTGGCTACTGTCGCCTTCCTTACGTCTCTGGATCCCCACTGATCGTCACGCACTTGATTCCCCTAGCTGACGTCCGTTACAGGCCTAGGAGTTGCTTTGACCGCGTCAAAGGCTTGTGTCAGCAATACTGGGTTTTAAACCAAACTGTTGACGTATGGTGTAACTGTCCTCTTCAGTTTACCATACACAAGATGACTTCCTTCGGATTGTTAAATCCAGGTCATACGAAAATCTACTTCTTGAATCGGGGCTGACAAGCAAACCAAGTAAGCAATGCCCAATCCGAATCTTCCTCAGTTATACACGAAGAACCACTTAAGGAACTTGTATAACCGGAGCTAACTAGGTCTTACAACACCGAGTGCAGCCGTGCGTTGCTACCTTTCCAACCTTGTTGAGTAACGTATCAGTTCTTGAATAGTCGTATATCAGAAGAGACGGACTTTAGAATAGACAAGAACGTGATCAGGTTACCAAGGTTACAGGTTAATCCGATTTCAACCAAAGATGGTTTCAATCTCCTACCTGTGCTTCCCAAATCTCTAAGGAAGTCTTTATAGTCGTAGGGAGTTCCCAAAGAAGCTGCAACCTATAGAGGATGACTATACCACAACAAGCATTCACCGAAGTGAAAAGAGTTTACGTTATCTTCCCTAAGGACCTTCACGTATGCTTGATGCTTGCGGTATCTGTCCATAGACACCTCTATTTATAGTACTCAATAAGATAGGTTGCTTAGGAATAAAGCAATCAATTACTTGTCCCACAAGTTAGGGAAACCCTAAACTTGATAACCAAGTAATAAGAGATTAATCTCAATTGGAATTCTTTTTAGAATTATCTGCCAAGTGTTTTGTTAGCTCTAAAACACTTCAAGATAGAATCCAATAGACCAGAGATAATCTTATCTTATTGACTCATTGAGAATCGTTAGATGGAACACAAAAGGTCTTTATGTTTTACACAAGTCCATCTAAGAGATAAAGGAGTTTTGGAATTTGACTCAGAGTGAAATTCTAGGAGAATATTCACTAAATCCGACACCAGTAAGACAGCTACCGTCAGGTTCACGTACTGGTACGTGAATAAAATAGCCATCTCGAACTCAGGAGAATTCCCGAGTGTCTGGTACGCAAACCGGTTCGTGAACCGTGCGCCTGTCAGATTTCGTCAAATCTGGATTCCGCTGGAAGTACTGGGCTGAGCCAGAACTTAGACGTGAGAACGTCCTCAGCTGTGATCCATGGACTCTTTGCTTAAGAGCACTCCTTTAGATTCATCCATATCCAATTAACAGTTTGGAAGCAAACCATTGTAATGGACATATGGCACCGAATCTGTCTCATACATTCTTGACTCACAGTATTTGTGGGATCAAACACTGGTCATGACACAAGGCCATGTTCCGCAAGAATACGATCTCAATCACTATTATCACTACTAAAGTAGTCGACTATTTCGAAAGAATAGATGAAGTAGAAATAGAAGAAAATCCATAAAGTCATAACTCCTACTAACCTTTTATCGATGAAGAATAATTGATGTCTTCTTTGTCTTCACAGTCTTCGTCTTCAAGGTCTCTACTTCTTTGTCTATATCCCATTTCCGAAATCTAAACTCTAGTAGGCTAAATCAAGAATTGACTTTTGACACCTAAAACTGACAACTAGCTTGACATACCAACGCTAGTGGGTTTGACCGGACAATGCCCTAACACCATGTACAAAGACGGTGACAGGAGCGGGTGCAGCAAAGCTCTTTTTCGAGCATGTGTGGAAGCATTTCGGGTTACCTACCTCGATTATTTCTGATAGGGATAGTCGGTTTCTTAGTCACTTTTGGGATTCTTTGTGGAGAATGATGGACACTAGGTTGAAGAAAAGTACAACTTTTCATCCACAAACAGACGGGCAGACAGAGGTAGTCAATAGGACTATGGTTCATATGTTACGGGGATATAATTCTAAGCATCCTAAGACTTGGGATGAGAGTCTACCATATCTACAGTTTGCTTTCAATAGAGCGGTTCACAGTTCTTCGGGAAAGTCTCCTTTCGAGACGTGTTATGGATACTTACCGCCTAGTCCTTTCGATTTGGTGTTTTCAAGTGATACAACAGTTGGGGGAAAAGAAGGAAGCGAGAGACAAAAGGCACAGAAGTTCATGGAGAAGATTTATCAAATTCATGCGACCGTTGAAGCACAATTGAAGAAGTCACAAGCCAAGTACAAGGCAAAACATGACAAACATCTTGTTCCTTGTAATTTTGGTGTTGGTGACATGGTATGGTTGAAGTTAGGAAAGGAAAGGTTGAAAGGGGAAGGTAAGAAGTTGAAGCCATTGAGGTATGGACAGTTTCGTATTCTCGACCAGATTGGTGACAATGCCTTTCGTCTCGATTTACCACCTTATCTAGGAATGTACTCGGTCATTAATGCCGAATACTTAAAGTTGTTTGAACCACCGTTACTGGATGATGATGGGGATGACAAGATGATCTTACCGCGCGTAGAATACTTATGGTTCGATCGAGAGGAGCCGCTGAAAGAAGATTGCATTTTGGAGCGAAGAGTGACTAAGACACGGCAAGGAGAAAGAGAAGCTTTCCTAATTGGATGTCAAGGTCAAGTTCCCAGCAAGGCTAAGTGGTTCAACAAGGAGAAAGGGGCTCTTGAGTTCCCTAATCTCTATTTCTAAGTCTCACAGGAGTTCAAGTTCTTAAAGGGGGGACCCATGATACAGGTGTATCCTAGTCTCTTTAGGAACTTAGTCGACCTCGAGTTAATTGAGGGAAGAACTCTATTTAGGAAAGGACTCCTATATAGAGAAGGATTCTTTATAAGGAAGGATTCTTAGATTAGGAAATAGATTCCTAGGAGGATTTGGGGAAACCCAAACCACTATATATAGAGGTGCCTAGCGCATAGCTTAGGACACCGAACACCGAAGACGGTAGGCATCTAGTTAATCTAGAGAAGAAGTTTGTGAGGTAATCATTGTATTGCAAAAGCAAGCTTAGCAGATTGTGAGCGTGAAAGAGAGAATTGTAATATTGTCTTGTTCATAATCCAGAGAAGATATCTTTCTTCGTAATACTGTCCTTGTGCTATGTTTTACCTATCTTTCGTCTATAGTTATTTCGAATTCCGCCCTAATAACTCTAGTCATCAAGAGTACAGAGATTATTACGAATCATCCAAGAACTAAGCAAGGGATGGCGCAAGGCCCCCAAGAAGTTAGGCAAAGGGAGATATCGTGGGCATCCAAGGAACTAGGGCAAGGAGTGGCCGTGGGCCTCCAAGGACTAAGGCAAGGAGATGGCGTGGACATCCAAGAACTAGGCAAGGGGAATGCCGTGGGCATCCAAGAAGTAGGCAAGGAGAATGCCGTGGGCATCCAAGAATGAAGGCAAGCTAATGGCCGTGGGCCTCCAAGGATTAGGCAAGCTAGTGGTCGTGGGACTCCAAGGAGGTGGCGTGACTGGCATAGGGTATGGCTCGAGCATGAGCTAGGCTAATGCGCATGCATAGGTATTTTTAACGTGTAGGCTAGGGATATGGACCATGCTACTAGGCTAGGATCGTGAGATATCAAAATATGGCTAATGGCAACCAAATATCTTATCCCTATTGTAAAAAAATAAATTCATACCTTGTCTCGAGCTATTCCAGGATGCCAGAAATTGATGCAAAATTACTCCTGTGACCTCCTCACCAAAAACCACCATCAACATTTAGTCCCTGCGCAGCATGGAACCGTGAGTGTTCCAGGGTGAGCATAAGTTGATGACCTAGCCACATAGAACCCTTAACCACGAACATAAAGCCCAAACGGGGCCTAAAGACCAAGCCTGCTTAAGCAATATCCAGTCCCAAGTGGATTAGGACTCCCAAAACCGTGTTTATATATATATATGTATATCACGCACAAAATTTCTTTGCGTGAGTTTTCTTCTTCTTCTTCTTCTTGTGCTCGTCCTCCTCTTTCTCCACAAACATAGAATTTTGTAGACCGGAAGATTAAGATGACTGACAAGGAATCCCATAGTTCTTCTCGTGCTGATGATGAGGCCATCTCCAACATAGCTCCAAAAGATATTCCTCATGTCAACGATGAATTTGAAACTCGTTTGGCGAGTTTATCTCAAGTTGTAATTCACCAGAATCAAACTAATATCCTTCCAAGGAATCCTGGCTCTCCAATGGTTATCAACCCATCACGGGTGACTCGCTTTTTCCTGCAGAGAGGCGACTTCAGCGCTTCCACCATTATTTACTGGTCTCCACAGAAACAAATTAACTCATGGTCTATGTATCTCCAGAAGATGCTCAACATCCCAGACGTTAAGGTGACTTTAGAGAGTGCCAGAATCTTTTATGATGTAAAGAGTTCGAATGCTTCCTTTGTAATTAGGGATAAACGTGCTTTGGCTGCTCGTTTGATCTGTTGGTGTGATGGTACAAACTCGTTCATACTCGCATGGGAGAGCTCGTAATTTCACTGGAAGATGTGGCAGCATTATTGCGACTCCCGATTAATGGAGAGTTCAATATTATCCTGAATGCGGATGAAAAAGAGGTGCAAGCTCAGCTAACCAGCGTTGCCAAGGCTCTGAACAAGCATGACGATGCTTATGCTTCATGGATGACTCACTGGTCACAACCCAGTAATGACTATTCTTCATTATTGCATGTTGCTGCATTCCTCTTACTTTGGCTATCAAAAGACGTCTTTGAGAACCTTCATGGCCACAAGGAGCTGAAACTTATGCTTATCCCTTATGCCATAAGATTGGCTCGAGGTATTCCCGTAGCCATTGGCTCTTTGTTTCTTGGTACCCTGTATGTCCAGCTTTCTGTTTTGTCTGCAAATATGAAACTTTCAAATGGCGCCGCCAAAATTGAGACATTCATATCAACAAACTTCATACAAGCTTGGATGTATGAGCATTATCCTGATTATGCCCCGAATTCGTCTACTAAGGACAAATCTTCGTCAGACCATGCTCGAATTGTCCGTTGGATGAACAAGACTATTTCGAAGGATTTTCTTACATTCATGGATGACGAGAAAGCGGTGGTTTTTCGTCCATGGATTTCAATTCCCGAAGGTGTAGCTCAGCTTCGATCGTTTGGTGATGCTCCGAGTAATATTCCAGCAAAGATTCTTACTGCAAACGGATTTCCTACTGAAGCGGAGAAGATCTTTATGATAAGATGTTGCAGTAGTCATCTCCTCGATATTAACGAAACAGGGCGCTATGTTACCAAAGCATATAATATTGACCGAGGAGCTCGTCAGATGAGCTTTGACCAGGATATCCCATTGCAGCGAGGTGTTGCTCCAAATAACATGCAAGAACTTCATACCAAGGTGCTTAGTACCGTGTTATTCCTCTCAGGGGAAAGAGCATCAGCAATTACTGAAGCGAGCAGGCAATTTTGGGATAGCCAAATAAAGTCATATAGAGACTTCATGGCTCTCCCTAAAGAAGTATGCGCAGTTCCCTCCAAAAGCGACTTGGCACCGTATCCTTTGCTTAAATATTGCAATCTTAAGCGTAAAATAGGAGACATGAATGATCTGGTAATTACCTTGCACCTTTGAATTCTCGCATAAGCTTGATTTATGATGATTTTGACATCTCATTCATGTGTCTTGCGCAGCAACATTCGTCACCTAGTTCGAAGTGCGCCAGTTCTGCGATACAGACGTCTATATCTTTCGGTAGTCACCTTTCGGGAGAACCATCACTCTTCCAAGCCAAGAACAACTCCATGGTGGCTTCTTTAAGTGCTGATCAAGTCCCCAATCAACTTGCAAGTGATTGGGTAAAGGTAAGACTTCATCCCGTTAGCTATATCTTCACTTTTAGTAGAAACGTAAAAATCCCGTCAGATTTTCCTGTTTCGAGTCGTGTAACGAGAATGGCTGTAAAATCCTCATCCGATGGCGGATTTCGATGGTTGACCCCAATTTAGAAAAAGGACTTCAGTAGCTTTCACCTCGAAAAAGACAATCTGAATTTCATGCATTTTTGCTCATTATTTTATGTGTCACAATGTGACGCAACGTCCAGGAATACTGCAGATTGCACGCTGTTCGGTAGAAATCATTCCGGCCAGTAGATTTCTCCAAAAATTAATCCCTTTTTAGCACGTGATAGGAAACATCCATACGAACAACTTTCGTGAAGGAAATTTCTTCATATCTCTTACGGATTTGTATAGTTTTTGAGTTTTTCACTGTACTTCGTAAGAATTCAGACGTCAGAAAATTACTTCTTCAAATAACGTCGTGAATCCTTTGATATATCTTCTTTCAATGACTTTTCTTCTTTATTTGATGTAGGATGGACCTTCTACAGGAGTCGAGGGGTTTTCATTTGTTCCCTTAGAACGAAACCCGATGCTTGATGAATCAATTCCGAGCACACCGCACAAATCCACTGACATGATTACTGAGCCGAATAAAAGTGGAGACTCCACAGGGCCTAAATCCTCTGTGACACAGGTTACCTTTTGTTAACTCCTTCAATCCGAAAATAAAATATTTAGTATTTTATTCTCATCTTGTTTGCTCTTGCAGCCTTCTGAGGATAATGAAGAAACGAATAACAGTTACTTCGTTGGTAAGAAGATCAGTGAGGGCCAAAACCTCAATAAGGATTTTGACAATGTTGCTGACGAAAATCCTTTCATTGCCGAGGTAAATTTGATTATCTTCTTATGCTAAGCTTTCATTATATAGCTTGAAACGTAGTATTAAGCTTCTGCTTGCTTTGATCCATTCTTTCAGCTTGTTGACAAAGAAACACAAGCCTCTGAGAATATCAACATTGTTGGTACGAATGCTTCAACTAGGTGGACTCTTCTTGAGTTTCCTCATGCTGGTTTGGCATATAATCCCCATGAAACAATTCTTCCTGGTCATATACTAGTGGGAGGATTTAATGTCCCTGAGAGACATGTCCCACTGTATAGAAGGGTATGGAATTGCTATGGCCACCATATCATTGCTGGAAAAAGTGGTCATTTCCATACGCTCGCAGGTGTTGCAGCTGACCTTATGAACTTGATCTCGAAGATGGATGTCACCCCACTAAAAGACGTGACCAATGAGGCGTTAGATGAAGCAGAAGAGCTGATTGCTTCATTTGAAAACTTCAAACCCAACTTGTTGTGGCTTCAGGCGAACGAGGCGTGCTGCTGTTGGCAAATTCACCCATGATTTGGTGAAGCAAGAACAGAGGAATCATGCGGCCATGACTGAGGAACTCCGTAAGTTAACTGAAGAGGTGAAAAAGAAGACTGCTCATATTGCTCTAATAAAGAAGGCAGCTGATGAAGGAGCGAGATCTTCATTAGATGGTTGTTTCTGAAAGGTTTCAGGAGAAAAATATTTTCTCAGTAGAATTTTATTTTGCTTTTATTTGGTTTTATGAACAAAGGGTTTGTAGGAATTGATGGTTTTGAACTCATAGGTTTTGAATTTGAATTTTTAAATGAAATTGTTAAAAGGCAAGAGATTGCTTGCACTTTTCTTTTGAAGGAATTGGAAAGTGAATCTTCATATCTTCTTGAGCCACTTGCCATTGACCACCATGTTTGAGAGTCTCTCATGTATTGCACTTATCATGTATCGCGCATCAGGCATGACTCGAGATATAACATAAGGTCCCTCACAGTTTGGTGTGGACCTCGGAATAGAAGCTACTTTTCGGTTAGTGCGTCGCATAACCTTATACCCTTCTTGAAAAACAGCCTTAGGAACCCATGACATCTCAGGTGTCTTTCGCCTATATGATCATTGCTTTATTCGGGCCCACTTATCTGCAGTGGCCTTGATTTCCTCACGAGGTGTCTCAAGAGGTTTGAGAGACTTGATGCGATCAAGTCCCCATGTCAGAGAATTATCCAATCCTTGTGTAGGGACACGTTGATAGGATTCCCATTAAGTAAATAATTCTGAATAAAGTACTTCAAATCACTTTCACGTACCTCTTTGAATATCACCAGAGTTTCAGGCCCCACATGGTACTCCAGCTTTCCCACGTTGCAGCTTTCTTGGTCAAACATGAACTCTTGGCCTTTGATGATTACTGGTGAGATTGTAGGCACAAATCTCTTCCCATGGAGCCAGGGACGCCCCAAGATCATGTCGTGTTCCTCATCTTCCATGATTACATGGAACTTTTCTTTGGTGCGAGCACAATCAACCTTTAGATCCAAAGTAACATGACCGTATATATCTCAGAGATTTCCTTTTGAATCTTTTGTCACTGTGGGATAGTAGATGACATCCCGTCTAGAAATCCCAATTACTTGAAGTGTTTTGATTGGAATCAAATTAACCATAACACCAGCATCAATTTGAACTTTCTTGAAATTTGTACCTTTGAGACGAGCGGAGATAAGTGGTATTGGTACACGCTTCCCTCCTGCCATCATCTCTGGTGTAACTTCATTAGGCTTTGGCTGAGCTTCTTCATGTCTTTCAGGTACATATAGCTCTTTGCCGCTAGCAATCCAGTTGAAGGCTGCGAAAATGTTTCTTCGCTGACTTTTAGAAAAATGCAAGAGCTCGCATAAATTCTCCATCAAATAATTAGCAGTTTGCTTGACAGATTCTTCGGAGATAGTGGAATTTCGAATGTTGGGTTGATGTTGACGTTGAGGTTGATGCTGAGGAAGTGGATTCTTATGCACGCCCTCAGTCCCCAAGTTCAACTCTCCTGACTCGATCTTTTCGTTGAAGATTTGCTTGAGTCGATGACACTCGCTGGTGGGATGATTGACGAATCTATGAAAATGACAATACTTGGGATCAGTCATTTCTTGTGTTGTAGGCTCTCTCCGTACAGGAGGTAACTTGACAGCACCATCTTGAATCCATGCTTCCAGGATCTCTATCACTTCATCCATGGTACAAGGGAAATCAGGAACTTTAAGGAATTTCCTCGGTTGTCGTGGTGCTTTTGGTGCAGGATTTTTAGCTGGGACCCGCGCAGGAACTTGAGATTGAGTTGGGGCCGCACGTTTTAGTTGTGGGGCCTCAGAAGTAGGCGCCTTCCTCTTAACACCTTCAGTGACAGCATGAACTGAGGGAAGAGAGCTATATTGCTTGTTGACGAGTCGCTTGCTGACACGTGTCTCACCACAACTTTCTTCAATCTTTACAGGCCTGGGCCTTTCTAGTAACGCAGGTGCAGTAGTGGCGGATCGTTTGGCAGACTTATGGAGCTTGGTGAAATTGTTAATATCCAGATTCTCCAATAAGGCCCGATATACTGGTATCATTCCATTGATGCAAAGCTCCACTAACTGCAACTCTCTCACGTTTGGACCATTGCAATCCACTGCACGAGTACTGAACCTCGTCACATAATCATCTGGATGTTCATTGTTTCGCTGATAAAGTCTTCCCAAATCGGAAAGAGTGAGTTGCTCAGACACAAAGAAATACTTCTTGAGGAAAGCATTAACCATCTGGCTCCAGCTGAGAATGTTGTTAGGAGCTAGATTATTATACCAAGTGTATGCCTTTCCCGTCAGAGATTTCGAGAATTCTTTGAGACATACGGTTTGGCTTCTTTCATGTATTCCCAATGATTCTAGGAAGCGAGATATATGTTCTCGAGCATTCCCAATACCATTATACATCGAGAATGAAGGTGTGACATATCCTTCAGGAAGAGATTCACGTTGAACTTCAATTGGATATGGAGGTTGATGACGATGAAACAAATATGAATTTTCCACGTTCTGAGCTTGTAGGAGATTCTGTAAATCTTCACGAGTGACGAAGTTGTGTTGAAAACCCGTGCTTAGTCCACGTGTGGTGTGGACATGAGTATCTTGATCATCAGGGATCACGTGACTTGATAGGGACCCGCCCTGCTAAGATTGGCAAGGGATTCTGCACGTGTTAACCCTAGGCTTGTTGGTGGCGTCAACTTCTCTGAGAGAGATCTCAAACACGTCAGCAACTCCATCTGGGTTTTCACCATATTGTTCTGACTTAGGGCTAAATCTTGCTGGGTCTTCATGAGATCCGCTATGCTAGGTGAGCCCTCAGTACTCCTTGTTTCTCCCGTGCGGGGCCCGAAGAGAAAAGCTTCTGTGCGGCTTGAGATAGGAGTGTAAGGAGTGGGAGAGATAGTAGTAGTGGTAGTCCCCACCATATGAGATATGGGGGACGTGATATTGGATAGGGTAGGCGTGGTGGAACCCACCACAGGGAATGGGACGCCCATGGGAGAAGAGGATAAGGTGGACCCCACCTGGGTTGAGGCAGACACAAAATTAGGGTTTCGGGTTGTGATAGGATTCACGTTTTGGGTGGTGGGGCCAGCAGAGGTGATGGCGCCACTGACTTGGGTATTTGTGACCCCACTTGCAACAGATGAAATCGTGGGACCACCAGTGATATTTGGAGAATTTGTGTTCTCTGAACTCTGCCTCCTAGTTTCAACCATATTTTCTTACAACCGAGATAATGACCTCCCACTATGGTCGCCAAATGTTTTAGGGGTAAAACAATAGAGAGAATCTGAGGGGTAAAGTGTGAAGTGTGATGATGTAATATGATATTGTAATGGTATTCGAGAGGTCAAGATCGAATAAGACTCACCTAAACCAAGAAATGGTCGTTCGAGTATTGCTTCAGTTACAAGAAGTGGATATAGGGTTGGTTTAGAGAGGGAAGCAGAGAAAGATGAGATCAGAGAAAGATGAGATCAGAGAAATTGCTATAATTTCTGTGATGTTGATGATTAAATTGCTAAAAAAGAATGGATATTCAGTTCTCACTAGATATTGAATGTTGAATGAGAAGAGTTAATCAATTATCGATAAGACAGATTGATTATACTTTCACTGAATTAAACTGTTGAACTTGTCTGTTCTTGTTGTTGTTTCCAAATTGGTCGAGTGACCTATTTATAGCAATAGAATTCCAACTGATCTCGTAAGAAGTGGAAGAAGTGGATGAGTGGGAGTGTGGAGTAAGTGGGACCAGTTGTTAAGAGTCTTGCGCCTAATATTAGGGAAGACTAACAACCCACTTTCTCATCCCCTCTTTTCAGCAACGTTCACACGACTTAGTTTCTTTCCCGTTGAGTGATTGGGCCGTTGCAATCACACGTTCCGTAGACCGCCAAACCAAAACCCTAAAGAATATCCTCACATGTAACTTACTTGATTCTCGTAAGATTTGTTAAGTGTTGAATATTTGTTAAGTCAAAGATGACTAGGTGCAAAGTCGTACCAATTACTGGTAAACTCAGGACTTTGCGTAAAAATAGAGATTAAGCGATAAGCTTGTGTATCTCTTTTAGGTTTGGTCTATGAATTGAGCCGGGCAATCGCCATTTAAACCAATGAGAGAAGTCTAAGGATTGAGCTATGCAACCACCATTTAGACTGAGAGGATTTCAACAACTCTCTGTGGAAATAGTCAAGTAAATACGACTTTCGATTTGCCATAAATATGAGAAATTGGCTTGTGGCATGTAATGAACCAATTCTCTGAGTAATGAAGACATATGTGTTTTAGGTGTAAAACAATAAAGAGAATCTGAGGGATAAAGTGTGAAGTATGATGATGTAATAAAAGATTGTAATGGTATTCGAGAGGTCAAGATCGAACAAGACTCGCCTAAACCAGGAAATGGCCGTTCGAGTATTGCTTCAGTTACAAGAAGAGGATATAGGGTTGGTTTAGGGAGGGAAGCAAAGAAAGATGAGATCAGAGAATTGCTATAATTTCTGTGATATTGATGATTAAATTGCTAAATAAGAATGGATATTCAGTTCTCACTAGATATTGAATGCTGAATGAGAAGAGTTAATCAATTATCGATAAGACAGATTGATTATACTTGCACTGAATTAAACTGTTTGTTCTGTTGAACTGGTTTTTCCAAACTGGTCGAGTGACCTATTTATAGCAATAGAATTCCAACTGATCTCGTAAGAAGTGGAAGAAGTGGAAGAGTGGGAGTGAGGAATGAGTGGGGTCAGTTGTTAAGAGTCTTGCGCCTAATAATAGGGAAGACTAACAACCCACTACCTTATCCCATCTTTCCAGCAACGTTCACACGACTTAGTGTCTTTCCCGTTGAGTGATTGAGCCGTTGCAATCACACGTGCCGTAGACCGCCAAACCAAAACCCTAAAGAATATCCCCCCATGTAACTAATCTTGATTCTCGTAAGATTTGTTAAATATTTGTTAAGTCAAAGATGACTAGGTACAAGTCGTACCAATTACTGGTAAACTCAGGACTTTGTGTAAATATAGAGATTAAGCGATAAGCTTGTATATCTCTTTGAGATTTGGTCTAAGGATTGAGCCGGGCAATCGCCATTTAAACCAATGAGATAAGTCTAAGGATTGAGCTATGCAACCGCCATTTAGAATGATAAGATAAGATAAGTCTAAGGAATGAGCTATGCAATCGCCATTTAGACTGAGAGGATTTCAGCAACTCTCTGTGGCAATAATCAAGTAAATACGACTTTCGATTTGCCATAAATATGAGAAATTGGCTTGTGGCATGTACTGAACCAATTCTCTGCGTAATGAAGACATATGAATGTCCAAAATAATATAAGTCATAGCCATGAGCCATGATTAAGAATTATAGCACTGATTTATAGAAGCAAGTCCATAATCAGGAAAACAGACGAATGATGCTATCACAGCGTAGCCATCATCAAGAATGCATAAGCATTGCCAATCCAAGACCTAAAGATAGGCCACAATAATTATAATAAGCTATGTTGCATAGCATAATAATCCTATTATGAAGTTAGGCATAGGATGTAAAAGGATAAGCCATAACATTACGTTATTTTCAGATTTCTAGACAGCTTGCGCGTCGTCCATTCATAAAATCATCCAGGCCAGCCTATATTCGATAAAATCCCGAAATTTTAGTATGTTATAGGGAACTCACAGAGGAAAAACTTTCGTGAAGGAAGCGTCCCCTAATTTTTCACGGATTGGGTTATAAAAATCATCCTTCAAGGAAATTCGTAATCTGCCAGATTTCGAATTTGATTAGGAAACTAGAGTATTATGGACTCAATAAAATCCATAATCCTCTAGGACTTGGATCAGTGGGACCCATAAATAGAAGGGAGGCTAGGTAAAGATATACTCTAGCTCTAAGAGAGCAAAGATAACCGTGAGGGAGAGTATGGCCGTGGACCTCCATGAATACAAGCGAGAGAAAGCCATAAGGCCTCCATAAACTAGGCGAGGGAAAGCCATAAGGCCCCCATAAATTAGGCGAGGGACAGCCATAAGGCCCCCATAAATTAGGCTAAGCATGGCTATAAGGCCTCCAAATATTTGGCCAAGGCACGGCCTTGGGCCTCCACAAGTTTGGCCAAGTCGTGGTCGTGAGCCTCCAAGCATTAAGGGAAGGGGATGGCGTGAGCATCCAAGGAGTAGGCAAGGGAATTGCCGTGGGCCTCCAAGAGCTAGGCAAGGGGGATACGTGGGCATCCAATAGTCAGGCCAAGGAGTGACCGTGGGCACCCAAAATCAGGCCAAGCTAATAAAACGTGGATATCCAAGGCTAGGGCAAGCTAAAGGCATGGATATCCAAAGTCAGGGCGAGCTAATGGCGTGGATATCCAAAGGCTAAGGCAGGGATTGGTCGTGGGCCTCCAAGGACCAAGGCAAGGAGAATGTCGTGGGCATCCAAAGATTAGGCTAGGGATTGCCGTGGGCATAAGGATTAGGCTAGGGATTGCGTGGACACCCAAAATCAGGCCAAGGTGTGGGCGTGGGCGTGAGCGTCCAAAAGCTAGTGCAAGGAGTGGCCGTGGGCCTCCAAGGGTTAGGCGAGCTAAAAGATGTGGATACCCAAAGTTAGGCCAAGGGAGTGGCGTGGACATCCAAAGCTAGGCCAAGGAGATGGTCGTGGATACCCAAAGCTAGGCCAAGGCAATGGCGTGGGCATCCAAAGATTGTGGCGTGAATTGCCTAGGGTTTGGCTCGAGCATGAGCTAGGCTAACGCGCATGCATAGGTAATTTTACGTATAGGCTAGGGATATGGACCATGCTACTAGGCTAGGGTCGTGAGATATCAAAATACGGCTAATGGCAACCAAAATATCTTATCCCTATTGTAAAAATAAATTCATACCTTATCTCGAGCTATTCCAGGATGCCAGAAATTGATGCGAAATTACTCCTGTGACCGCCTCGCCAAAACCACTATCAACATTAAGTCCCCCGCGCAGCATGGAACCATGAGTGTTCCAGGGTGAGCACAAGTTGATGGACCAGCCGCATCCGCATAGAAGTCTTATCCACGAACATGGAATCCAAACAGGGCCTAAAGACCAAGCCCGCTCAAGCAACATCCAGAGAGTCCTAAATAGGTTAGGATCCTCCCAAAACCGTGCGTGATATATTTTCAGGATAAACACAAGTTAATGACTTTAACGGGTAGAACCTTATCTCCACACTTGTCAGTTCACTTGTAGATGCATCTGAGTCAACTCCTCTTATATAGGCAACAGTTACTTCTTGAGTTTGAATTCTCAAAACCCTAGAATTCAAAATTACTCCGCGCCTATAAATATATGTCCCAGAAACGCCATCAATCATATTTTTTCTGTATATTTTCTGATCTTCTTATATCATGTCGAGCAACAGTAGCAGTGACATTCCTTTGAGCCAATTCATCAAGCATAAGGCTTGGATTCCCAACTCTGTAAGTAATTCTTCACTTGTGCTTCCTCATATTTTAGAAATCCATTAACTATGAGTTAACTGTAGAATGAAGAGGAAGGAGATAGCAATACCAGCAATCCACGAAGCAAGATGCCAAAGACAAGCAACTCTTCACCAGTAAATCCTTTTCTTTATCCATTTCATTTATTAGACGCGAAAATATCTTCTTATTCTTTATTCTTTGCAGATTCGTAAAAAGAGTGCTCACGCTCCCCCAAGGAAGATAACTGAAACTCCCCACTCTCCTACTTACAGTCCTGTTTCGGTGGTAGACCTTGAAGATCACGTCCCTCCTGGTAATAGCATTAGGGCGGGTCTTCTTTTTGATCCTCAGATGCAATCCCAATCCCAAGAATACAAATCTGTTGGTGGTTTCTTAGTTCGGAAGAAATATATTTCCCTATATACGAAAATATGGAGAAAGTACGACCACATAGCTACTACCCAAGTCTTGGGTAAGGACTGCTCAACAGTCTTGGTGTCCATGATCGCGTTATTGATGTCGATGATAGCAGAAATGGAACAAGGATCACTGCACAAGGTTACCTTGTCTACTATTCTGAAATGGGAGCGTTTACTTTCCTCAGCCGAAAATGTTAAGTTCAGGGTTAGATGGCTTCAGGCGCGACTTGAAAAGATAAAAATGGACCGGTTGTCTTTTCTAGCAGATGGCCCTGATCCCGAGATCATTGATGAAGATGAAAAAGCCATTGATGAGGAAACTGGGAAAGTTAATCAAAAGGTGGAAAGCCTGAAAACCCTGGAACATGAGATTGCCGCAGACTTGAAGGCTAAAGAGGAAGCAAGAGAAAAGGAGCTAAAGATCCTTCAAGAGAAAATTGCAGAAGAAACTGCGAGAGTGGGCGAAGCTATCCAAAATTTGTCGGCTAAAACCGCGGCGTTTCAGGAAAAGATGGAAAGCTTGTATCAAAGAGATTATGCACTCCTGGAAGGCTTATTCTGAAGAGAGATTTATATATTTTTTTGAATTGAGTTGAATAAATAGTATTTTCTGAATGAAAAGTTTTATAAAGATTGTAATTGTTAAGTGCAAATGAGGCTTGCACTAACTTGGAAGGAATCATAAAGTTTTTACAAAGAAGTAGTCAGAAATTCATACGTAATAAGGTTTGAGCCATTTTCCATTGATTACCGTACCTTCGGGCTTTCCATCCAAGGTAGCGATTTTGTAGTAGCCACTAAGCGCCGCTTTAGTCACCACATATGGCCCATCCCAATTAGCTGAGAATTTTGGAGCTGACATATCTTGTTGAATATGCTTGGCAGTCTTTAACACCAAGTCCCCAACTTGGAAGACTCTCGGCTTTACCGCCTTATCATATGCTCTAGAAATCCTTCTTCTATAAGCTTCCATGTAAGCTTCCGCTTTCGTACGCCTATCTTCGACAGTATCCAATTCCGCAAACCTAAAACTAGAAATGTCGGTGTAGACCCCGCTAGCCATGGCGATGCGTGCCGAAGGAATCTTGATTTCGGCTGGAAGAATGGCATCAGTACCATATACCAGAGAGTATGGAGAAGCTCCTGTAGAACTCCTTGGAGAAATTCTATATGCCCATAATGCCATGGGGAGTTTTTCATGCCAAGACCGTTGGTTATCATGGACGGTGCGACTCAGAATCCGGATCAACGTCATGTTAGTGCTTTCAGCTTGCCCATTTCCTTTA
>JAJJMA010338714.1:1788-12785 GCA_023529015.1 Papaver nudicaule
TCTTTATTCATCCAAGGCCAATAATATCCTTGCATTCTGACCTTTAAGGCTAGAGCTCTTTGGCCACCATGATTTCCACAGTCTCCTTCATGAATCTCCTTTAATAATTTATTACCTTCATCCCTTGATACACATCGCAGAAGTGGTCCAGAGAATGACCGGCGATATAAGATTCCATCTCGGAGTTCATAGTTCGCCGAGCGACTGATGATCTGATGAGCCAAGATTTGATTTCCTGGTAAGGTTAAGTGGTCCAAATAATACCGTATCGGCGATCTCCAATTTGTTTCTGCTGATTCTTCAACACTTGTTGTTAATACTTCCCATTGCCTTGGTGTTGTTACTGATGGCTGCATTACTCTTTCAATAGCTATTGAAGGAACATCTGGGTCTGTCATCATTGAGGAGATAAACGCCAATGCATCGGCGTGTCTATTGTCTTTTCTGCAGATGTGGCGAAACTTGATACCTGTGATCCTCTGGGCATACTCCCTAGCAAGTTTTAGGTACTTCTGCATAGATGGGTGTGCTGTCTGGTATTGTCCAGATATTTGTCGAATCACCAGTTGGGAGTCACTTGTCAATCTAACATTGCTGATTTTCATTTCGATGAGTATCCGCATTGCATGAATGACTGCTTCGTACTCTGCCTCATTATTAGTCGCCGGGAATTCTAATCTTAGCGAATGCACTATCCTTGCTCCTTTCGGCGAGATAAGAACAATTCCAATTCCATTTCCTTCTTTATTCGACGAACCATCTACATAAACCTCCCATCCATCAGGCCTGCACTTCAATAAATCTGGAACTTCATGCTCTTGTTCATCCAAGGAGGATGGGATTTCTTCTATCTCTTCTTCTTCATCTATTGGGAAGTCGGCGAGGAAGTCAGCAATGACCTGAGACCGCTGAGCTGTGCGTATTTCATATTGGACGCCGAACTGTTCAATCTGCTGGTTCCACTTGGCGATGCGTCCCACTCGCTGAGAGCTGTGCAAGATAGACTCTATTGGAGTTTTGGTGAGGACCACAATAGGATGGGCATGAAAATATGGGCGTAATCGCTGAGATGCGAAGACTAAGGCTAGAATCAACTGCTCCATTTTGGTATAATTCTTCTCTGCTCCTTGTAGTGTTCGACTGATATAGTATATAGGTGTTTCTCCACCTTTGGTTCTTACAAGTACTGCACTTATAGCAAAAGGTGTAGCGGCGAGATATACTCTGAGTTCCTCGCCGTGCTCAGGTGGCTGAATTGCTGGGAGAGTAGCGAGATACTTTTTAATACCCTGAAATGCAGCTTCATGTGCCTCAGTCCAGTTGAATTTTTCTCCTTTCTTCAATGTCTGGAAAAACAGTTTGCACTTATCGGAGAATCTGGAAATGAATCTGTTGAGAGACGCCAAAGTCCCGTTGAGTCGCATAACATCCTTTACCGTGACCGGCGAGGGCATCTCTATGATTGCTTTAATCTTGGCTTGATCAGCTTCCACTCCCTTCTTGGTGACGACATATCCCAAGAATTTTCCTGAAGTCACGCCGAAAACGCATTTTGCTGGATTGATTTTGAGCTTAGTAACACGCATATGGTTAAATATTTCTCTTAGGTCTTCCACATGAGTTTGTTTCTTCTTACTCTTGACAAGCATGTCGTCGACATAGACTTCCATCGTCTTCCCAATCCATTTCTCAAACATTTTCTGTGCCATCTCTTGATAAGTGGCGCCAGCATTCTTCAATCCAAACGGCATCCGGGTGTAACAAAATAACCCCTTAGTAGAGAAGAAAGTTGTATGCTTCTGATCTTCCTCCGCCAAAGGTATTTGGTTATATCCTGAATAACCATCCATAAATGATAGCAACTCATGACCTGATGTAGCATCCACAGTCTGGTCAATACTCGGCAATGGGAAACTATTCTTGGGACAAGCTCTGTTAAGGTCACTGAAATCAATGCAGATCCTTACTCCCTTGTTCTTCTTTGGCACCACAACCATGTTGGCTATCCACTGTGGATATTGCACTGGTCTTATTACACCAGACGCCCTCATTTTGTCAATTTCTGCCTCCACAGCCTCTTTATAAGCTGGGGCCAATTTCCTTATTCTTTGCCTGAATGGTCTGACCTTTGGATCAATATCGAGTTTGTGACATGCTATCGCCGGGTCAATCCCTGGCATCTCATTCATGCCCCAAGCAAAGACATCAACGTATTCCTTGAGCAGTGCGTGTAACTTCGCCGACTCGTCTTCATTTAGTAGAGTACCAATTTTTACCATCTTTGGGTCCTTATCATCGCCGATATTAACATCCTTAGTAGGTTCCACCGCCGTGAAATGTAGCTCTGGTTCTCCCATCGGCGATGGTTCCTTTAATTGCTATAAGGCCTTATCTCCAGACTTCGCCGAGTCTTCCACTGAATTTACTGAATGCACATATGTGGTGGGGTTGGCGATGAAGTCTAGAATTTCTTGCTCCTTGATCGCTTCCTTGCCGAGCTTCTTCTTCTCTGCCATTTTCACCTTTCGATTTTCTCGCATTTGCACATCCGCTGAATTGCACGCCTTGGCCACTGATAAATCTCCAACATACTCGGCGACTCCAAATGGCGTGGGGAACCTCAGGCGCTGATGATAAGTGGAAGGGACTCCTTTCAAACTGTGAAGCCATGGTCTCCCCAGAATTGCAGCATACGGCGAGTCAACATCCACAATGCAAAGAGTAGTTTTCAAGAAGTAATCGTCG
This sequence comes from Papaver nudicaule, assembly GCA_023529015.1. Taxonomy (NCBI): domain Eukaryota; kingdom Viridiplantae; phylum Streptophyta; class Magnoliopsida; order Ranunculales; family Papaveraceae; genus Papaver; species Papaver nudicaule. The sequence goes on from JAJJMA010338714.1 coordinate 4,534, forward strand.
CAGATTTTCACTTTTAACTCAATCTCGCCTTTAGTCTTGGATGCAATGCCATTAAACCCATAAATGTTGTAGGAGGAGACCGTCGGCGAGGGTATCTTCTTGTCTTTCGCTTTCATCGCTTCAAAGGCAGTATTAAAGAGGATGTCCACAGAACTTCCCGGATCGATAAGCACCTTCGGCAGCCTGAATCCTTCTATCTGAATGGTGAGAACCAAGGGGTTGTTATGATTCCTTCCTTCTGGAGGGATTTCTTCGGCAGAGAACCCAACACATGCTTTCATCCATTCTTGCAATGGCTCTTGCTTAGCGGCAACACTACAGATCTCATTTCCCATTCTATCTCGCTTATGAACTCGAGACATGACATTATCATGAAATTCATCCCTAGTAATTTTTGAATGCACAATGGAATAGCAGTCTAACTCCATCAAGTCTCGCTCAACCTTAACCTCATACACATTTGGAGTGTGGACTGGAATGGCTTGAATTGGCTGGACCATGAGAGGAGGTGGCGGCGGTAATTCTAGGAAATCCTGAAATTTCCCCATGTTGACGAATCGATGGACTTCTTGCTGCACGCCGGTACAATTCTCAGTTGTATGGCCATGAAACTAATGAAATTGACAGAATGAATTGGTATTGGCTGGCGGGACCCTTGGGTTTCCTCTGTTATAAGGATAGCGGATATCATCCCTACAGTTTGAACTTTCAATCTGACCAAATGCATCTGTATAAGAAACACGCAACTTGGGCAAAGTAGCATCTTGGAAAGGTTGCTGGTTGCCTCTACCAAACTTTCTATTATCCCCATTATATCTTCTGTCTCCATTCCCATTTCGCCGATTATCTCTTCCTCCTCGTCCATAATTTCCTCCCCTGTTGTCTTGCTTATCTCGCCCATCATAATTTCCTCGCTTCTGAGAATTCCAATGTTGCTCGGCGGTAACCTGCTGCTTTCCTGCCTCGGAAACTACTATCGCCGAGGAGGGATTCTGTGCCGACTTCCTCTGTTCTGCCTTCAACCATTCTTTTTTGATTTCTTCTTGGTCTTCCGGCGATAAGCTATTGATCGAGTGAATTTGTTTTGCTCTTTCCTTCTTTAGTCGCAACTCTTCTTCTCTGATTTCTTCAAAACTTAACCATTCATCTTGCATTGCCCTCAAGGTCAGCAAATCTTGTGGCATGTTCCAAAACAACTTCTGATACAATTGGTCAGTAGTCTCCATAGCGCTAAGAAATGATCTTATTTTCTCCTTTTATGAAACTTCTGATCCGACCTCACCGCTTGCTTTTCTCCATCTTGTAATAAAAACTTTATAAGTTTCCGAGGGTCTTCTCTTAACATTGAATAATCTTTCCACGCCAGGCCGGCCTCTATTGTTCTGAATAAAAGCATGCAGGAATCTGCTTTCTAACTTCTCAAAGGATTTGATTTTTCCTTCTTCTAGCCCATCAAACCAGGCTAGGGCTTCGTCCTTCAGAGTAGCAGGGAATGCCATACACATTATCGGGTCTGATCCTACCCAAGCCGCCATATCTCGCCTATAAGCTCTTGAGTGCTGTGTAGGATCTCCCGTTCCATCATAAATGGAGGTGAATTTAGGTGTAGAATACTTGGGAGACACGAACCCATATGTAATACAATCATGAAAGGGTGTTTTCTGTGCTTCTAAAAGTGCAACATTATACTTCGATTCCCTCGAAGATCCGCTCAACGCTTCCACCTTACTTTTTAGTCGGCGCAGGTCCTCCTTCATCTCCTTATTAACTTTATGTCGTCGCTTAGAGCTGCTACGATCTTTATCCTTTCCAGGCAAATCTATCCTTCTACCTCTCTCATCGTACTTCGCCGACGAATCCGAGATCTCGGTCGAGCTTGTTCCACTTTTTTCAACTCGGCGAGATGAAGTTGTATGGGAATGAGACTCATGGCGAGATGAATGAGTGTGGGATCCACGGCGAGATGAATGAGCATGGCGAGTTGAGTGCGAGTGGGACCCATGACCTTTATTTTGTGCCGCCATCAATTCTCTATGACTCTGAAGTACCGTCTCCAGTTGCAATTGCATTTGTCTTTCGAACTGATTAGCCTGTCTGTTGTTGGCCTCAAGAATTTGCCTCAGCAATGTTTCTGTAGTATTTGTGGATCCGGTATTATCTGCTATCACTACTGGGCGAGTTACAGTCGCTCCTGGCACTAATACTGCACCATTTCTACTGGCCGCCTGTGGGGTCTCTGCTATCATCGCTGGAACCTCCTCTACTGCATGAAGTGCTTCTCCGACGACCTCCTGTGCTAATTGCTGCTGAATGTTGGCTGCCACTGCCCCTGCTATAGTTGCATTCTGAGCTACTCCCCCTGCGTTCGATGTTTCTCCAAGGGTGAATCTTCTTCCACCAATCTGCTCGCCATGAGCATTTGCTTCTACTGCGCTACTGATTCTTGTCAGCATAGGATTAGGTTCAGGCGACCTTTCTGCATTCTCAAAACGAGTAATATCCTCCATATAAACTTCTTCTTGGCGAGTTACTTGTTGAACTGGAGATCGGCGAGATGAGCTTGCCACATTAGGATCTACCGGACCAGCTAGCTCCATTGCTCTGCTTCTAGTATTGCGACCACTGGGTGGTGCCGCTGGTGTAGGAAGTATAGGATGCCGGGGAGGCCTACCCGCCGGGGCTTTATCACTTCTTCCTCTGGGACCCATTCGCCGAGATACTGTAAAAGAAGACAAACACACTTCCTGACAGTATTGCTCTGTTAGTACTGTGAGTAAATGCCAAATAAGTTAGTTGGATTACTTTTCAGAATATTGGTGAATGAAATACAAAAGGAGCAGCTTTGCATCACGTGACGGGCAGATAATGACCTAAGCATGACAAGATTTGCAAAACAACCTATGTGGTTATGATTTTGAAATCAAAACGATAGTACGACAACGTCTTGGAAAACCGTCTAGCAAGGTTTTAGGATGAAATTTTCTTTATGAAACCAAGGTTTATACCAACTACCAGAACTAACACTTTTCTTACCAGAAAATATATATCTATATTTGAAAATTCCTACACAAAACAGCAATTTTCTTTATAAACGACTAATTTTCTTACTACTCATGTGAGAAAAGTGAAATTTGTGATGCAATTGTCCCAAACAGGCCGATTAATCATTTTTTATAAGCATATTAGTACTCCACACAGCATGACTTCCTTAAATGGTAAAAAATGTTCACCGAGAATCTAGATCCATCACCATAGCAAACTAAAAATACTGTAATGCTTTCTAATTTTAGTAACACTGTGCAAGAGAATCTTTATAACGAGTTACCTACCATACCATGTATAGCAAAACAAAAGCAAAATCACAGAGAAATGTCATATGGTGGGCAGAACATCCCAAAATAGTATGAAAATTTCGCTGCAATATAGGACGGCGAGCTCTAGAGCTCTAATGCTATACCATATATAGGGAAACAAAGAACATACAATAACATCTCTACTCATATTCAGAATCAGAGAAAACATGGATGAGCTAAAACTCATGAAGAATCAATAAGAAATTCTATATGTAGCGAGTAAAGGTAACTGAGATAGTACCGACGAGTTGCTATGCGTGTGGTTCATACCATATATAGAAAGAAGAGAACATCAATAAATCATACCAACAAATCAAGGAAACACAAGTTCAAAACCTTTTCTAGCGCCAAAATGTAACTGAGTAAAATCCCATGGGTTAGATCTTACACAGTACACCCAAATATGATACTCCATCATACACACAATCATTCACAAACAAGCATCCATACAACAACCATAAAGAATATAAAGAGATGAGGGTTAGAGATACTTGACAAGATGATTTACTTGGTTCGCCCATAAGTAAGGACTACATCCAAGGATTCCACTATATAAGTATGATTACATCACTTCATTACCTTGCTAATCTTTATGTTTAGTTCCTTAATCAAGAACCCTAACTTTAGTCTTGGGCTGTAGAGAGCAAGTAGAATACTTTTCCTCTCTCCAGACCAATCCCAAATGTGTCCAACCCCTTTCTCTGTGGGTTAGTTGGCTATTTATAGACCTTTTACATAGTGGTGAACAGCTAATACAAACAAAGTTAGACTGACACTATTTGTCCTGACTCGCCGACACTCATATCTCGGCGAGCTCATTTCATACTTAGCAAACATAGACGAGAGGATCTTCTTGGAGATAAAGTTGATGACGCATCCTCCACTGAGTCAATCAGTCAACCTGACAATATATCCGTTCTGACTTCTCTTAAATGCTCACCTAAATATCACCTAACTATCACCTAACAATTGGCGACAGGTCTTTCACCCGTTGGCACTTTACTCGCTGATTCTTTACTCGTTGCTTCTCATATCGCTCGCTGACCCTTTTACTCGCTGATCCAGGACATCTCGGCTGAACTTCATTTGTACAACATCTTATCTAAGATGCTTTTATATCAGCTAGGTATTTTCTACCCTTACACAGTTAGCTGTAGAAATCTCCCATATTGCTTTTCTTTTCGTACAAGTTTCTTCACGGTGGAACAGAATTCTGCAAGAAGGACAGAAGTATCTAGGGACAGCCATGCATCTAGCTTCAATGAGAAAACGTTGATTTCTGCCTTTGGTGAGAAGGGGAATACCAGTGGGTATAGGCTTGTTTACTGATATAATCATGCAGATTTTGACATTTTTCTTTTGGGGATGATTACCATAAGGAGGAAGCCTTTTGAGAAGGTGACCCATGCTGTGAGTTAGGGTTTGCAGATCTTCAAACTCCGTACACTCTTTTGCTATATTACAAAGCAAGAACCACATGACCTTTTCTTCAAACTCCAGAGGAAAATTAGACGGCCAACCTGTGAGAGGAACATTACGAAGAACACACAAATACCCACAAGTGAACCAAGGTCTGTTGGCATCAACATTCTGAAAATCAGTGTAAGCTAGGAATCTGATTAGGATTTTGTTTCGCAGACCATTGAAGCTAGTAGTCGTAGGAATTTTAGTTAGAGGCCACTGAGAGTTAACATAGCTCCTCACTTGAGCTGTTGGAACCAGTTTTTCACTACACACTTGCCCAATCATGCACCATTTCCAGCTAGTATCTTCTTCATCTAGAACAACCGTTTTATCAATGAACACAGGTTGAGCCAGAGAATTAGGCAGAGATTTAGGAAGAATGAGTTTGGAAGCCATTTGGGTGGACAGTTGTTGGATTTCGTCTGTTGAGGTAGAAGTAGAGTGAGTATTTTTGTGAGCAGAAGAACTCATTTGAGACAACAGATTGAGTTTAGGTGTTTTTGGTAAGTACTTGATTGGATGAAAGACAATCCAAGTATACATGATAAGGCCAACTATTCGGTAGATTTTATGCCCAACGGAACACTCAATAGAAAAAAGAGCTATATGTACTTTGATGGTGACAATAGCTTGTTTGTCATGAGATACGATATTGATAGTCAAACAATTTAAATTAAAGGTAACCTTAAAACATGCTACTTCCTTGTACCCTATCATATGAATACAGGCTTGATGTGGCTTCTTATCATAGGAATGGTACAGAACATTGGTGCCAACAAAGTCACGGGCAACATTTCGATGGCAGCTGGCGGATGACTCACACAAGTGAAGCTTTTTGTATGAGTAGTTGGAGCCTCTACGCATTAAATGATGAATAGTTTCATGAATATTGTGAAAAGGTTGCTTCCTGATTTGGTGAGAAGCAATGTTTGGTGAACATTGATGGTTCTTGTTTTTTCTAGAAAACTTAATTGCCATAACAACTCCTACAAAGACCATTAAAGCGGCAACATGTTTTTTTTATGGCGGGAGAGTAATGATTATTAGTTTTATGATAAGCTTCTCTGGCAGGATTAAAGGGTAATAAATGTTTGGGGTAAATTTCTGAAGAGGCTTTTTTCTGGTTTATGCAATTTAACTGTGGGTGAAGATTTTTTATGACTAGTAAAAAGTAATGGATACAAACAATGAGCCTTGGTCCGCACCCAAACCCTTGCCGGTAGCTGTAGCCTCTAGCCATGAGCGTGCCATCCGGACCCTGAAAAGACACAGAAAATACAATTAGTTTGTATTGGTTGTCACACAATAATGATGGCTTTCCACTTACCTTCTTAATGACAGTAATGAATAGCTTAGAACTAGTGAAAGAATTATACTGGGGAGTTGTGGGAATCGAAGCGGTGTGATGATTAAAATTATGGAAAGAAGGGGGAATTGAATTTTGATGGATGGTTGCGTCTGGAGATGGAAAGATTTCTCCAGAATTCTTATGTGATAAGTAACTGCCCCGATTAAATAGCCATTAATAGGCCAATTTTGACCATTATAAAAAGCATTAGAGGGTAACTGCTTGTTGTTATCACCAGAAAATGAAGAACAAGGTTTTAGAGAACAATTAGGAAAAGATGGCAAATACTTCAGGAAATGCAGCAGCAAATGTGGTCTTAAGAAGTGCAGAGTTTCAAGCATCAAAGGGTTTGGCATTGAGTTTGGGTTCAGAGGAGTTAAGTGTCTTAGTTCAAAATTTGCAGCGTGAACTTGATAACCGTCGTTCCAGAGAAGAACATGAAGCCAGGAACCGTCGTGCCAGAGAAGAACTTGAAGCCAGGATGAGAGAACATGCTCCAGAATTTGAAGATTGGAGTCGTAGAAGGCAAGCTTACATATCCAGAATGAGGGGGAAGAGGCAGGTATCAGATGAAGATGATGAAGAATTTGGGGTAGAGGGAAAGTGTAGGGGCAGTGAGACTGAATCTGGAAGTGACAAGGAAAGTCATCCGCAATCTCATCCTGATGCTGAGGAAACTGAGTCAGAGGATGAAGAAAGGCAGCAGCGTAGGCAACAGAAGCGAAAGGAGGCCCTTTTCCACATCTATTGGAGGGAAAAGAAAGACTTTCCAGGGAAGTTCTCACGCACCATGAAGGAATTGTTGTCAGGTGAGAAGAAATCCAGGAAGGTTGCACATGATTCAGGAGATTCTGACAGGGATTCAGAGGAAGAGGAGGAAGAAGATGAGGAGATGGTTGATTATGGCCCTGCGAGTCCAGATAGTGATGGTGGTGATCCTGATGATGATGAGTACTACGATGAGATGGATGAATATGACGAAGAATCCGGTGGAGATGAGGACTAGTGTGTCATAGTTCTTTACTTTAGAGTAAGTAATCCTTCTTTTTCCTGTTTCTAAAGATTTTCATGAAGATCCAGATTGCTTTCAACAGCGTTTGCGATATCTATGACGAACTGTTCCATTTTGGCAGCCAAGATCTCACCAGAAACCTTAGTAGGAAGAACTCTGAGGGAACCTCTAGCTTTGTTGATATTCTCCTGGATCTTGAAGTGTTTCTTTTTATGCTTGCTTGTTATGATGGTGGTGTTGTTTATGTAATGGTGCTTAGAATCTTTTTGTTTTTTGTTTCTATGATTATGGCACTGGTCGTTTAGATAGTGTAAAGAAGTAGTAGTTTGATTGTACTGACAGTGGTGGATGGCAATGGTGTTATGGGTACTGATATGTAAAACGGACGGCTTTAATGAAGTTTTATTTTGTGTGTAAGTAGTATTATTCTTCCTTCTGTTTGTCTGTAATGATTCTGAGTGATGAAGATTAGTATTCAAAGCGTTTCTCCTGAGATTTTGGTAGCTAGTATTAACATGACTGTGAAGAAAGGTACTGATAGTAGAATTTAGATAAGTTAGATTGAGTTGCAGGTATTGAAGATTGAAGAGGGAGATAATCAGATTCAGAAGATGTTTCAAGAACTTCATGCTGATGTCATAATGACAGACCGGAGCTCTAGCTTGCAAAGTACAAAAAAAAGTAGGTATTAGTCACGTATCGGTTGCATTATATGGCCCTTGAATCAGAATCAAATCCACTGATACATTTAATAGTGACTTCATCTTGCTCAAAAAGTTGGATTTTTACGTTGAGTTCAAGGTCGAGAGGAGGAGTCAAACCGAACCGTGTTTTTGGGCATACCCAAAAATTCATTTGCCTCCCACATTTCCAAAATAGGGTCACCCGGGCATAATCTGGCTATCCCTTAGTAAAAAATATTTTTTTAAATGCTAATCTACCCTTTGACTTATTAGAGCTTAATTTTATGATTAGCACTAATAATAGTAATTAGTCGAAATAATTAGGTTAAACTAAATCTTAACTAAAAAAATCTGGTTTTTAGTTTTGAGTTTTGGGTTATGGTGGTATTGAG
>JAJJMA010338735.1:0-15038 GCA_023529015.1 Papaver nudicaule
CTTCCTCTCTTCCTTCCTTTTCCACCTGGTAAAAGAATAAATTAGATTAGAAAAGTTGCATTCATAAATAGACGTACACATCATATCGTCTGATGGGTTATCTTATTTCAAACTATTATCAGGGCTAGATCTAATAAACTTAATAATCGCGTAGGTGAACCACTTACAATGTTCCTCAGTAGTATTTGAAACTTGGTTTGTTTCTTCACTTTGATCTACACTTTGCCCTCCTGGAAGTCCTCCTGGAAGTCCTCCCTTTTCAAGACTCTACCATTAGATGCCTGCGAAGACATGCTTCTCTCAGATGGTTGAGCTGCAGTTTCACAAAAACATCTATTAACAACTAAAACAAAAAATCTTTAGGCACACTATGCCTTGCTCTATCATAGGAAGCTACAGAAGGCATGCTTTTCACAAACATGAGGTAACGCGTCCTAGATGCAATTAAATAGAACTAACCTTGACCTCTACCATTAGATGCTTGCGAAGACATGCTTCTCTCAGATGGTTGAGCTGCAGTTTCACAAAAACATCTATTAACAACTAAAACAAAAAATCTGTAGGCATTCAAAATAGCAATCCAACTCAGAGCACAATATACGAATCAAAATCCAAGTACCTTGTCCACCAATATCAGCCAGCACTGTTTGTTGAACATTAGACAAACTATAAAACAGTTAGATCAGACAAAGAACATCTTTAACAGTGCTAATAATCACACATACCATACGCAATCAAAAAAAAAAAAATACTTTTCCGACATTCAAAATACCTTGTTCCATATCAGAACGCAAAGCAGTTCCCCAAGCAGTTATGTGCACTGTTCCTCCAGAAGCAAAACTACCACAAACCTGATCGGATGCCATTAGTACTCTGACCTTCGTATTCGCAACCCTGATATAGATGATCTAGGTTACAGCCGTGTTAAATATCATCGCTAGTTCCATTATTTTCGTGTACAGTTTACTTAGAAGTTGAACTCTATCTTAGGCATGAAATATCCTAGATAGATTCTTAACCCGCAAGAAAGGTAACACGACCAATTGAATGGCCACCAATACCACACTGCAAAAATTTGGAAGTAAAGTCTTCCTAATCCTTGTTATCATTCTCAGTTTTCTTGTTGCATCCCTACAATGCACTTCTCCCTTTTTTAACCCCCCAACTAAAATAGAGGTTAACCCCCCAACTAAGATAGAGGTTATAAGAAATAATTTAGTCAAATTATCAAATTTTGTGTGTAAAACCCACGTTGTCGCTGCCATACCTATATATCTTTCAACAATCCTAAACTCAGCAATGTATGGAAGTGCTCGAGCAGCATTGAAGGAAAAAACCCTCAACAATCCAAAAACGGAATTACATTATCCTTTAAAACCAAGCTTCTTTCTTTCTTGGAACTGACTAAATGATTTGATGACAAAGATTACAACGTGCTCACAAACATCAGAAATCACACTTCCAAATGAGCAAGAATAGTACCTGCGAAGAATATAAAAGAGATATATACCCTTTGCCATTGAAAGTTACACTTGATATTTTGATTAACTGGTTGCTCCAAATTAGCCCCCATATAAGCATCATGTATATAAAAATTGAAAAAAAGAAGAAAATATTGGTACATGGGTTAGTATGCTTACAGTGAAAAGATAAAAAGAGTTTAGTGCTTACAAATAAAAGCAGTGCTTACGCTTGAATGGAGGTGGATGTTCCATTTTTGCCATTTCTGGGTAAGAAGGTGCACTATCTCTTCCTCCTGTATGAACTGGACAGAAACATCATCACTCACTTATAACAACCCAAAAAAAAAAGCAAAAAAAATCAGAATCATGAGAAGGAGAAAAAAAAATCAAGGAGTGACGTTGAAACAAAAAGAATCATTAGAGCAACATAACACATACATATTCGAAGAGTGAGTTTAAGAAGAACCCAAATCTGAATCAACCCTGATAAGAATGACTAACGTTTGTTTCATTTTTGAACTTGTGAATCAAAATGAGTGTTAGTAGAATGTCAGAAAACGTAGGTCACCCTTCGAGAAAGAAAAATTAATAGGTAGGTCAATCTATGCGAATTATCTCCCCAAATTACAGATGCCCCTGCAACAAAACCTAATTTTTGCCAAACCGAGGAGAGTCGATGATTTAATCACTTGAATAAACATGAGCAAACACAAACCTAGTATTACATGTTTATAAACAACTCATTTTTGTTTCCAATCCACGCAGTAAATAAAGCAGTACCAAAGCCATGTTGATATCATCTCTTTATTGATCAATATTAATAAAAAAATAATAATTAAAAAGAACACATGAGTACTTGCTTCACATACCGATTTATGTTAGGTATAGAGAAGCAAATAGACGATCTTGTTTCTTATGATAAGTAACCCTAACACAACATTGTCCCTCAGGTGGTGTGGAGCATCATTCATTAGACATGTAACCATTTCAGCTGGCGCGACACAATCCAATTATTTGTATCAACTCTATGTGCAAATAACAAAATGGTTAACATAAAGAACTAAAGCTGGTGTGAATCGAACACACAGTCTTCGGACATAATGTCAGACGCACTACCGTTATGCTACAGACTCATATTCATTACTGAACTGATTTAAAGCGTGAAATTTTGTTTTTAGGGAAATCAAACATGTCAAAATAAACAGGAAGAAGGACACAACTGATTTTGCGAATCTACCAAAACGTAACTGGACCCTTTCGACACTGCAGGATCATGACCATTATGGTATGTGTGTCTCACTCACAAAATCGAAAGGATAAATAGTGTACCGTCTAACTTATGCATCATCTCTTTTGGCTTTCGTCAATAACTAAAAAAATATGACAATAGAAATGTACCCTTTTAAATTATCCACAACCTTCCTCCTTCCGCCAATATCCCAAAAAGTAAACCTGCATCAATATTATGTTCATCGTAGCGACAATGATTATATATCGATCAGCGCACAATGCATGTTTATGTAACTGTAACAATTTTTCATAATCTAATCTTATCAAGTGAGTTACCTCAAGGTCGTTGCTAGAACGCCGTCCATGGTCTCTAGCTTCACTGCCAAAACTCGGAGAGCTTCATACCCTACTACGTTGCAATTTTGTATGTTATACCAATGAAAAATATGAAGAATGTTAGTGATAATCGTTTTGTTAACTTTGATAAATATCTATTAGAGATGCACATATCCACTGGAACTTGGGGGATACATTTTACCTGTGTATAGCCGAAAATCTAGTTGCAGGATATTGCATTCCCCTCATTTATCTCCTTATTGTCTTGTTACCTCCATCTACAAAGAAACAGATGAAATAAGCTTCCATTTCCCGCCATCCTTTCAATAGTACCATTAGTATCTCGAATTGTTCCTGACTTACCGTTAGACTTGATGATAATATGATAACGATAGTACAAAACTGATAAGATCATTGAATAACAACTGAATTATCTAGCAAATGAAATAAGAAACTAAATGGGTACCTTCCTGCTACATAAGTGTAGAATTAAGACGCCCTGCAGGAGCCAATCCCTGTAATTTAGCAACAACAGAGGCCATATTCCGAACTATTTGAGTATCTCCGCTGAAAATCCAATAATACCTTCCCCACCTAGGATCCCTAGCAACCTGTCACAATTCATTTTTCAATGAGGACGATCCATTACTTGACAATTTCCTCAGTATTATAATCATTTTGAAGCCACCATCTATGTCAGCACAAATATACTCTCCACTTAATGCAAGTATCTGGAGTAAAGATACCATATTCCTTCTACCCAAAAATAAAAGACCAACCATATAACGTACGTAGATTCATTGTATTTTGGTGCCTGCAATAAGGTGCAAAGATTCATTGTGTTCCGATGGCTGTGATATGGTGTATTAAATAATTCCTAGTTATGGGGTTGTTGCATTTGTCATTGATTTTGGATGTGGGGTTCTAATATTGCTGGTATTGGTGGTGTGATGTTTTGAACCTGCAAAACGAAAGAAAAAGAAAATTACCACTGCATTTAAATTGCAATATTATTATCAACGTAAAATGAAAAATGATATCGACACTCCAGTATGCTTTTAACAACCACCCAATTCAAATGATACCTGAATCCGAAATTATTAAAAATACCTGATCTGCAAAATCAAAAAAAATTAAACAAAATAAAAAGGAACATCAAAACACTCAAAATGGAACATAGGACACAGAAAATCTCTCATCCCCATGTGACGATGCTCGCTAGTAGTGGCATTGAGCATGACATATAGATTTGGACTCCAAGAGTTGTTGATAAAGCGACATTGCCCGTTAAAGTTGAGAGCATTTAACCCTCATCTTTGATAAGTACAGTAGGTTATTGCACATCTTAACATGTTGTGTCTCAAAAGATAATAGTAGGCCATTTCTTACCCTCAATGAAGTGCGATACGCGAAGCAAATTTTATGACATCTTGGTGCAACTCTGATGTTTGCAGTTGCAACATGCGCAGTATAGTGTCTTCCCATGGTCAGTCCTGATCCTAAATTTCTCAATCTAGTTTTGTCATTATTTTCAAATTAAGCATCAATTTTAGTTAAGCCATATTGCTAAGCATACATATACTTGCTTAGTCTATTGTGATCTATTATGCTCTACTTCTCCCCGCACTATACAGTAAGAAAAAGCAATTAGTAAATGATTTTTTTTCCACACTAATTTACAAACACAATATAAGTAGTTCTTGTGATGTTTCTTATATTTTTTCCAAGGAGGCTTGTTAGGCAGGTGTCAGGGATGGTGATTACTGACTGAAAATATTTATCCTGAACATACATGCTTTTGACTACATACATGCACGCATCGCGCAAACATACATACTTAGTGAAAAAACATGCAGATAGTCCCTAGTTCTGTCTAGGCAGCAGAGGCCGTTCTAATTTCAGTTGAGATTATGATGATGATCTTGATTTTAAGGATGATGAGGATGCCACTGACTTCGGTGAGGACGAAGACAACGATGATGAAGATAATAATAGTGATCACAACAGTGATAGCAATGAATATAACGACAATGACAATGAAGCTGTTGTCACCAACGATAATGCTGATGATAATGATATTGATAATGATTATGCTAACAACGATGTTCTTAAATGTATGTTTATCCAACTGGGACCATGGAGAAGTATCGTCCATTACCTCTTATTCACTACTGAAGATCTTCTGCAATTTTACCGCAGTAGAGGTAGAGAACTACATCCAGCAACAATGCGGCTGATACATCTGCAGGTGTTAATTTAGAACAAAACTTAACAAACTTCAGGTTGTAAGAACCTAATAAACCTTTGCCTGCAAACGATAGAAAACAGATGTTGAAGTAAACCTGTTGAGTTTGATACTAAAAATCATAACTTTCACAAAGACTGCAAAAAAAAAACCTTGTCCTAAGATTATAACTTTCACATTTGGTCACTTGATTACCTAAGAACAAACCAATCTGAAAAACCCACCAAGTACTATTTCAAGCTCATATCATTCATAGGCATAAAGGGTTAGCAAGCTGGAGAATTTACCTTCAGCTAACTTGTAGCAATTAATCCGTTTATACTAAATTTCACGTAATAATTCCTGATTTCTCTTCTTCAGTGTTTTTCTTTGCTTGCAGATTGTTTTTCCTGTAAGATCTAACTGGTGTCTATCCAACTACTCATTGCCTGCACCAAAAGTGAATTTATAGAGCCACTGAAAACTTCAGGTTGTTGAGAAACATATCACCACTTCTAAATAAACATGCAACCGAACTAAAAAAACCGACGTTCTCTTTGAAATAAAACTGTCAGACTAAGATCTAGAGAATAGATGACACAGTCAATCTATCTTCCATTAGATTTGAATTCCTGGTGAAAATACAAATACAAACCGAACCTGTGATCTCAGAACTTCCTTGTATGCCCTAATCTCTTTTGAAGCAATCGTTCATTTTGTTGTTACTGTTTTTGCTTTTAAGATATACTGCAGTCTGCAGAGACATGGTACTATATCCATGAAGCTTGCTGCAGAAAACTTCAAGGAGATGATGCCATTAAATCAACTTGTATAACAGTAGACCCTTCATTTTTTGACCCCATGTTTACCAACAAATCTTTTGCAAATGAGTCTATGCGTTTCTATAAATGAGTCTATGCATTTCTTCATTAAAGTCTCGCTCAACAAAGTCATACAGTAAATGATGAAAGTAGGTTTATCACATGGGGGACGAATATAGTTTACATACAAATTTATAGAAGGGGTAAAAATGTTGGAATATAACACACCTTGACCTTTCTTTTCTCTGATCAAGTGCACATCCCTGAAAGTGAAAAACAAATGAGCCTTTACAATCTACCAATGACACGAAAAATATACCATTAAACATATCAACAAATGAACTGCATATGACATATCCTTATTTTCTAGTACATGTTCATCATTTACAGAACTTGTGCACATCATATTATATGAGCCCTTACAATCTGCCAATGATCGATAATGCATACAACTTTCTCCAAACAATCAATTTCCTAACAGAAGTCAACATACAAAATGTGACACATAAAATTATTGATCAAATCAAGGTTTCCGAAATGCTACCTTTATAGAATATGGTACTGGGAGGGATTGAATTCTTCAACTGCTCTGGAGAACCCTTCGACACTACCATTTAGAAAATAGAAATTAACCTTCCCATACCACCAAAAAAGATCATAGTCAAGCATTTCATTTCTGAAAATTGGTATAGTTATCACATGAGTTACCAACGTTTGAAGGGTTTATGCAAAATTACACATGCTAAGTAAAATCTTAAACCAATTCAAAGTCAACCAAAGCAGCAATCGCACGGAGGGGGCTATTGTTTGTTACGAATATAAATTTAGCATGCAGACGATGTTAGTGTATTTTTGTCTTAAAGAACATGAACATGGGTCTCTGTTCACATCTGCTTTGGCTTCTGCAATAAGGATGTGGCTCCTTGCTAATCCACCAAATCAAACTACTATCCAAGTTCAGAACATTAAATATTTCACATGGATAAAGGCGGGAAGGTGATACATGCTTTGCGAAGACAAAAATATATACAGTAACATTAGTATTATCTTTTTTTATCAGGAACAGAATGCCTAGTCGTGATGTCTATAATAGATGTGAAATTGTTGCTGCAAGTACAATGACAGATCTCAGAAGCAGTATCACGCAACCTTGAATATTTAGTTGGTATCAATAGAACGATCACGGGAAGCTGGTATGACCAAAGCAAAAAACCATGTCAGAAATAGCCCAGTTATTAGCAAGATAATATAGATTGAAGCTGCAAATGAGAGTTGTTTGTACCTCTCCTACGTGGAGACGATGTAACAACCACAATCAATTATAAAACAGTTCTAACCCAACAAATCGATCAAAACCTCGGTAACAACCAAATCAATCCACTGCCCCCATTTAACCATAAAGCTTGTCCGATCAATAGCTAGTAACAGTTCTAATCTTTCATCAATACATTTCAAACAAACAACTAAATCAACCAAAGAGCCATACCTGAGACAGAAAAATGCGGTTCTCACCCAGCCACATTATTATACGACAAATTAAACTATTTATGCATTTAGATGCCTACCAACATTAAGAACTTAACGGTTCGTCTTGTACGCGTATGATACGTTTCAGGGGACTAAACGAATAGTTTTGTGGCGATGGTTAGATAGCCTTGAAAGTTAACATGATCTAAAGAAAACATTATGAAATGTAGAAGAGCCCAATGTAGAATTAGAGCAATACCTGAAGATATATTTTTGGATTAAGTACAATTGTGATTGCCGATGAATTCCCCGCATTACAAATTAATTTGATGAACTCAGGAACCAACTGAAAGTAAAATTCAAGACATTGAATTGAGTAGTTTTGTGAGAACCCATGTACAGAAGAAACTATTTATATAGATGGGATAAAATCTATTGAGATCTTTGATCATATAGGTCCAATCTTGTACACATGGACAATCCTACAGAATAACAAATTTAGAACTGGGCAGATATATAGAATCAGGGCAGACTCTTGTAAGAAGTGTGGTAAAATTTCGAAAATTATTTTGGGGAGAGGTTACCATATCAATATCTAAGGAATCTGAGATACAGATGGTTGGCAATACCCGAAATCAGATTAAACCAATGTTAGCACGCCAAAACATGGCCGACCCTGCAAAACAAAAATTGATTAAGCAACGCAGGATGCAATTTGATTTAAAACTTAGGGCAGAGAAACTGTGTTTCAGCGTGGAAATTCCACCAAAAATACCTAATTAGATTGATTGATAACTCAAACAATCAATCAACGGAAGGTGCCGCAAATTTCGAAGAAGAGAGGAGAAGAAGAGAGTTGATGTTGCCGTCAAAAGAAAAAATTTGGCGTACAAATTTCCGCGACGCGACCTAAGAAAGAAAACAGGATTTCTCTAAAACACCCCTTTGCGTGGCTGGATTGCTGAGTTGGCTCGCCTGTGGACCCAACAACGCCGAATTCTGATTGGCTTAAAAATCCGTGGTGGGGCCTCGAGCTCTAATATTCGAGCTTTGTACAACTTTCGTTGTGAGGCCGGGAAAAAGTATTGCTATTATTGTTTGTACAACTTTCGTTGTGAGGCCGGGAAAAAGTATTGCTATTATTGTTTTAATGTCCTCTTAAGTGCTACAGATTATACTAGCTACTTTGCCTCTTATTCTAATATCTCGACACAAACTACAAATCAATATAACACCGGCCCTTTCAACCTAACTGAACTATGTACAATTGCATCATACAAATTCTACGAAAACCAAACACCTCCCCTAGAAAAAGCAGTACGTCTGCAGGATTTAAGAACAAGCTTAACTAATCGCACCGAAGTTGCACTCTCCCCCCTTTATGCTTAGTGTAATGTTCGCGAGTCAAAACGACCCACAATCACAAATTATGGTACAGATTATGGTACCTTCTTTGCCTCTTAACTACAATCACAAAGTAACAACGATCCACTCAACCTAAGGGAACTCTCAGAGATGTAGCTTCTACGCCTCTTGTTCTTATGGCTCAACAAAAACTACACAATCACAACACAGCCTCTACGGAAAGCAGTATGTTTGCAATTGCATCAAGAACAAGTTCAATTTATCCCACGCTCTTCCCCTTGGACCTTAGTGATGTGGTGTTTTCTTATTAGTAAAGCAAATGCTGATCTGGTTACAACTGGAATGCCCTGCACTAATCCAACGAGCTGAGCGCTGATGATTTTATATTGTACCAGACGAGCTGAGCGCTGGTACAAAATTTCTTATTAGTAAAGCAAATGCTGATCTTAGTTGTCGTTGTTGCATTGTGATTTTGACACCGGTATATCTGCGCCTTTTGTGCTTCTGGTAATTTTTGTCATCCGGAATAAATCTTACTTTTTTTTCGTGGAAATTTAGGTGGTATTTCCTTCATGAGAAATGCATTCACCTATTTTTCTCACCTAGGTAACAAGTTGGGCACACCTTTATAATATGTTAATCACTGTTACCTGAAAAGGTTCAACTTAAAAGCTAGGGTGAGTAATTGTAAAGAATTGACTAGAAGTGTTCTCTTCAGTTGCTGTAATTAGGGATCCACATTCCACATTCTCTGTAAATAGGGATGGTGATGATGAGGGTGAGGGTGAGGATTCGGATAACTAGGGACCTCAATGTAACCTTAAACTATTGATAATTATATAATAACTGCTAGTATGTCTTTATATCAGCATTAGCCCTACTGTTTCTCTCCATGAATCCAGTACCAATCCTACTGTGTTCATAGGTGATAGGGTTTACATTGATGTTTTGTTTTTGTTTGCTTTTGAGTTGATCCATTGTGTTTTGTTAGTCTTTCTTTCTTCTTGTGAATAGTGTAGGCTTGTTTAATGTTTACTTTAGCGTCTGGAGACTTGGAATTGGTATGTCTCTGAACACTCGATTGTTGAAAAGTTCTTCGTTAGGCAGATGCTATTTTGCTTGTCAAGGAAATAAAAATCTTGGTTTTTTGCAAAACTGAAGCTCTAGGATTCATCGTGTAGAAGGATCCGTTGTAATAATAGATAACCAACTTACACTTAGGGGCTAGGGCATTCTGTTAGAGACTATGAAAGGAATGTCGATCTATTGGCTCATTTTTCTTAAGTTGCAGTACTGCAGGAAATCTGTCGAGTCGGCTATACCATTTCCCGGCAGATCAGCTGGATATGTAGAACTTAAGTTACTGGTTCACTTTTTACATCGACCTTTGAAGGTATAAACCCTCTATTATTTTGCTTGTGTCTAAATTCTCACACCTTAAATCAGGTAAGCGCTTCTAGTTCGATGATCATTCTTTTGCTTGAACTTTGAAACTCACCGTGTAGCGTATGTTCATTGTAAATTTCAATATATTTTTAAAAATATTTTCATTCCTCTGTTTGCCTCTGCTGAGATACTTTTACTACATCTGATATTGTATTTTGCTTTCCCTGCAGGTTTTACGGGAATACTAATTGAATTGGATGAGACAAGAAATTTAGGAATGTTCCCTTGTTTCCTACATCTGACATTGTATTTTGGTTTCTCTGTGAGCTTCATCGCCAAAGATACTAAAATGATTGTACATTTGGTCATACGCTAAACAAAGGATGATAAAAGCATGAAAACAAAGGCCATAAAAAAAAAAAAAAAAAACATTAGTGTTGATTCCTACCACTTTCTTTGGTGAAACTCAAAATTAAACCATACTCGAAGACAACAGGTACTTGATGCTCAAGTGTCTCAATGAACAAAAGATAGTTCAAATCAAGCTCGATCATTGAAATGGAATGAAGTTTGTAGTCTGTGAGAAATGGTCTGATGGTAGCAGTGGTGGTTGTGGTTGTGGCAGTAGTTGTGCTAATAGTGATTTGTTAAGTTAGAAATCCAAACTTTCAAATGCAACCTTGATTTCTTCGAATTAAAAAGTGCAGCTCGAACAACATCATCATAGAAATTTCTACAGATATAGCTTGAATTACATGCATTTTCATAACCAAGATAATCATTGTCTCAACTTCTCATCTAATACCGAAAAGTCTAAATGTACCGGGAATAAAATCCCGCAGAAAATCTAGCAAGGGACAAATTTAGTGGGACCTTTTCAAACTTTTTCCCACACCATATCCGGATGTTATGCTTACAGAATCTCAACCGTCAAATGGTTTTACGGAATATTTGGGAGGTTTTTCCCAGTCAACGTAGAATCACTACTAATACAAAGATTTTGTCTGCAAAATTCATTATAAAAATTAAAAATTTCTCTCTAATAAAATCATTTCAGAAAATGATAAATTACAGGACAACAGGTTCTTGATGCTCAACTTCAAAAAATTCTACTGATTTTAGTAGTGTAGATTTTAATAATATTTTTTTGATATAATCTTACTACAAATTTTATTACATTCTCCAAATACTATAATCTCCCTTTACAATAAAATCTTAGTTGAATCGAAGGAATTTCACACATATAAGATCCACATTTCACTTCCGACTTCTTTAACACCATATTCTTCCCTGAAACAATGGCGCCGCCACCTCATGTGTGCTCCCTTTTATCATCCTTCGATTCTCTTTCCCTGAAACTTTGAGTAGTATAGCCCGAAGATTATCGTAATAAACAATTGATTCCAACAACAAATATAATTGGTTAGAGAGAAGAAATCATAATGCTTAATTTGAATTGAAAAAGAAGATCGACTCTTTTTCCACCGCCATATTCTCCATGCAAAACTACTACTTTTACATCCATGACAAGAAGCCATTTTTTGGGATCTTGACCTTTTTCTCTTCGACGAATCCGGAGGGAAAATGAAAGTTGCGACCCTTTTAAGGTTTTAAAGGAGCAGAGACTTCAATGAGGCTAAAACCCTAAAATGATTCCAACTAAAAATATATATACACAATCTTCACCTAAACCTAAACCTTATTTACACCGGAATTACCATGGGTTGTGTAATGGTCTTGGACTCTTGGGCTTCGTTTGTATATATATCTTTCAGGTCAGTGTTGTGAGTTGAGTTTGTGACTTTGTCCATTTAATTCATCGAAGTGGTTTCATGAACAAAGTGTTTTTGACAAAGAAGGTGACAAAGACTACTTTAAATCCAAAGGACCATGCAGTTGATGACGTGGCATTCTTTTTACACCACTTTTATTTACACGCCTCAAGCCAAGCCGAGCCATCTTTTTTAATTATATGAAAGATTAAATCCTAACTTTCTTTGGTTTTTGATTGGCAAAAAAAAAGAAAAAACCGGCCATTAAAATTGAAAATTCAATGTTTTACTAATAATATTCTTAGGTAAATGAGTGGTTAGTAGAGATCACCCTAATCAGAATCTTGAGTTACAAAATTAGGGAATATATTTCATCTATTACACCTGTAATTAGAGATCAAAAAAATTAAGCAGATATATAATCACGAAAAAATAAATCAATCATGAAAAAATAAAACAATCAATTATCAAGTGATTAATTAATTAAAAAGATCAATTGAGCAACCAGTAGTTGATAAGAACGATACAAGTACTGGAAAAGCACTGTCAATCACCAATGTGCACTAGCATTCTAGTGACAACCATTCCCCGAAACTGAACAACCGATCGGCTAGGCGATGTTGTCAATATATGACATCAAAATGTTGTTGCTGGGCAAAATCTGATTCTAAGGTCGTACATTAAATCGATGACAACATCCTTAGAAATTTCTAAGCATCATAAAGCTAATTACAAAAGCGAAAGATCAGCATCCTTATCAATTTACTGCAACTTGCTTGTAGAAATTCTACGCCTTCTTAGGATAGAACAAGTTAACAATTAATACCTTGGATCGTGTAGATAAAGATTTATAGCAGTAGCACGATCAGAAGAAGATGAACTGTTATATTTTTCTTGCTAAACTTACGAAAGAGATACTGATTAGCTAGGTTCTCCGTGTTTAATCTTTCTATAATAAAAAATTGCTCGGCTTGGCTTGAGCCATGTAAAGAAAATGGGTAAAAAGAATGCCACATCATCAATTACATGGTCCCTTGGATTTAAAGTAGTCGATGGTTATGATGGTCTGTCAACTTCTTTGTCAAAAACCCTTTGTTCATGGAAAAAACATTTTTTTAGAATGACGTAAATTAAGTGTGTCAGCACAACACGCTTATCCGCGTGCCATGCTATGCTTTGCTTTTGACTAAAAAGCAAAACACGACACAACACGTTAAAATTTTGGCACAGCACAACACGGCACATGGCACGTAAAAACACTCTTTCGTGTGCCATGCCGTGCCGGCACGTTTTACACCTCTAGCTCGAACGTCAATAATCACATAAATTACTATAGTACAGCTTGAAGTACATACAATTGCTCATAAACATGATAATCATTGTCTCAACTTCTCTTCTAGGGAATTTGATTATCAATAAAAATTAAAAATTCCTCTCTAATAAAATCTTTTCAAAAAATAGATAAATCACTAAATAAAAAAGTAAGATCATCATTCTGATCCAAGACTACAAGTTGTTGATCCTTCTGTTTTCAGTAGTAGTAAAAATAGTTGTGTTCACTTCAATCAGATCCACATTTCACTCGCAAATATTTCCTTCACATTGTCGCGGCCACCTCCTCTGATATTTATCTCTTATCATCCTTCGATTCTCCTTCACTAAAACTTTCAGCAGTATGGCCGATGATTATCTTTTGTATAGCAATCCTTTCAACCAAACAATATTATAGTTTCGAGAGAAGAAATCATAATGCGTCATTAAATATCGATTGTTCCACCACCCGATTTCCCATACAAAACAACAACTACTTTTACATCCATGAGAAGAAATACCCATAAAATTGTGTTTCTGTAGTTGATCTTGAGCTTCTTCTTTGTAGTAAATCTGGAAAACTCAGGAAAAATGAAAGTTGTGAGCCTCCTAGGGTTTTCAAGGAGTGAGACTGAAACCTGCAATGATTCCAACTTGATATATATACACAATCTTTACTCACGCCTCCTATGGTTTACCATGGGATATGTAATACTCTTGGGCCTTGCCCGTATATATGTTTGCTGGGTTTGTTGATTGAGTCAGATGTACGTCCGAGTCAGACATCAGATAGTAGAAGAAAAAAGCAAATAATCTGACATGTGAGTTGCGAGTCAGACCCAAACAACCGTGGTGTTCTTTTCCATTCAATCAGACATTTGGATTCTTGTTTCAGCATTGCATTTCGGATATTGAGTCCATTTACTCTAGTGCATATATGGGATTATTGATGAAGTTGGTTCATGATTGCATCATTTTCTACAATCTGTCTACCGTTCCGCTGTTTCAGTTTGGTGAATTGCAACAACTTGACACTGGAAATTGATGGCATCAACGTAATCCTTGCTTGGCCTATTCCATTTAGTCAAAGTTGGTATATATAGTCCACATATTCAACGTGACAGATTTGGGAGAAGCTAAGAAGATTCTTGGAATGGAGATTCAACGTGACAGAGAGAAGGGTAGAGTTTGTTTGTCTCAGAGGGCAAATTTGAAGAAAGTGTTACAGAAATTTGGTGTCTGCGAAGGAACTAAACCTGTAAGTACTCCCCTTGCTGCTCATTTTAAGTTGAGTGCTCAAATGTCTCCTAGTACCAAAGAAGAGCGTGAGTATATGGCCCAAGTCCCATATGCTAATGTTGTTGGTAGCTTGATGTATGCGATGGTGTGCACGAGGCCTGACATTTCACATGCAGTAAGTATGGTCAGCCGTTATATGCATAATCCTGGTAAAGGACATTGGCAAGCTGTGAAATGGATTTTGAGGTATCTTTATGGTACAATTGATGTTGGCTTGGAGTTTGTGAAGGAAGACAGTAACAATCAGTTGTGTGTTGGTTATGTGGATTCTGACTTTGCTGGTGATATGGACAAGAGACGTTCGACTACAGGGTATCTGTTTACTTTGTCAGGAGCACCAATAAGTTGGAGATCAATATTGCAG